>JAVTVY010019008.1:0-83662 GCA_036873755.1 Hanleya hanleyi | reverse complement strand
GTGATTTGGGCGAAGATAATCATGATTACGATTGGTCTAATAGTGGTAGCAGGAGTGAATAGAACAACGCTAATCATGATGATGATGGGTATAATAGTGATATCAGGAATAATTAGGACGAAGATGATCATGATGGTGCTGGGGCAAATAGTGGTAGCAGGAGTGATTACGTTGAAGATAATCATGATGACGTGTCTACTAGTGATAGCAGGAGTGACTAGAACGAAGATAATCATGATGATGAGTCTAATCGTGGTAATCAGGATTGATTAGAATGAAGATGATCATGGGTCTAATAGTGGTAGCAGGAGTGATTAGGATGAAGATCATGACGATAGGTCTAATAGTGGTAGCAGGAATGATTAGGGCGAAGTTAATCATGATGATGATGGGTCTAATAGTGGTAGCAGGAGTGATTAGGACGAAGGTAATCATGATGATGATGTGTCTAATAGTGGTAGCAGGAGTGATTAGGACGAAGGTAATCATGATGATGATGTGTCTAATAGTGGTAGCAGGATTGATTAGGATGAAGATGATCATGATGATGGTGGGTCTAAAAGTGATAACAGGATTGATTAGGATGAAGATGATCATGATGATGATTGGTCTAATAGTGGTATCAAGAGTGATTAGGACGAAGATAATCATGATGATGATGGGTCTAAAAGTGATAACAGGAGTGATTAGGACTGAGATAATCATGATGATGTGTCTAATAATGGTAGCAAGAGTGATGAGGACACAGATAATCATGATCATGACCATGATAGGTCCACTAGTGATAGCAGGATTGATTAGGATGAAGATGATCATGATGATGATTGGTCTAATAGTGGTATCAAGAGTGATTAGGACGAAGATAATCATGATGATGATGGGTATAATAGTGGTAGCAGAAGTGATTAGGACGAAGATAATCATGATGATGATGGGTCTAATAGTGGTAGCTGGAGTGATTAGGACGAAGATTATAATCATGATGATGATGGGTAATAATGCTATCAGGAGTGATTTGGACGAAGATAATCATGATGACTATTGGTCTAATAGTGGTAGCAGGAGTGAATAGAACAACGGTAATCATGATGATGATGGGTATAATAGTGGTATCAGGAGTGATTAGGATGAAAATAATCATAACGATAGGTCTAATAGTGGTAGCAGGAGTGATTAGAACGAAGATAAG
Source organism: Hanleya hanleyi (assembly GCA_036873755.1). NCBI lineage: Eukaryota > Metazoa > Mollusca > Polyplacophora > Lepidopleurida > Hanleyidae > Hanleya > Hanleya hanleyi. The sequence continues at coordinate 82,473 of JAVTVY010019008.1, read as the reverse complement.
CATGATGATACTGGGATAATAGTGGTAGCAGGAGTGATTCGGACGAAGATAAACATGATGATTATGAGCATAATAGTGGCAGCAGGAGTGAATATGTTGAAGATAGTCATGATGATGTGTCTACTAGTGATAGCAGGAGTGATTAAAACGAAGATAATCATGGTGATGGGTATAATCGTGGTATCAGGATTGATTAGAATGAAGATAATCATGGTGATGATGGGTCTAATAGTGGTAGCAGGAGTGATTAGGGTGAAGATAATGACGATAGGTCTAATAGTGGTAGCAGGAGTGATTAGGATGAAGATAATGACGATAGTTCTAATAGTGGTAGCAGGAGTGATTAGGATGAAGATGATGACGATAGGTCTAATAGTGGTAGCAGGAGTGATTAGGATGAAGATAATGACGATAGGTCTAATAGTGGTAGCAGGAGTGATTAGGATGAAGATAATGACGATAGGTCTAATAGTGGTAGCAGGAGTGATTAGGATGAAGATAATGACCATAGGTCTAATAGTGGTAGCAGGAGTGATTAGGATGAAGATAATCACGATAGGTCTAATAGTGGTAGCAGGAGTGATTAGGATGAAGATAATGGCGAAGGGTCTAATAGTGGTAGCAGGAGTGGTTAGGATGAAGATAATGACGATAGGTCTAATAGTGGTAGCAGGAGTGATTAGGATGAAGATAATGACGATAGGTCTAATAGTGGTAGCAGGAGTGATTAGGATGAAGATAATGGCGATAGGTCTAATAGTGGTAGCAGGAGTGATTAGGACGAAGGTAATCAAGACGGCGGTGGATATAGTAGTCGTATCAGGAATGATTCAGACGAAGATAATCATGATGATAATGGGCATAATAGTGGTAGCGAAACTGATTAGGAAGAAGATAATCATCATGATGATGAGTCTACAAGTGGTATCAGGAGTGATTAGGACGAAGATAATCATGATGGCGGGTGGGTATAATAGTGAGATCAGGAGTGATCAGGGCGAAGATAATCACGATGATGATGGGTATAATAATGGGGACCGTAGCGAAAATGATTACGATGAAGGTAATCATGATGATGATGGGTCTAATGGGGGTAGCGAGAATGAGTAGGTCGAAGATAATCATGATGACGGTGGCTGTAATAGTGATATCAGGATTGATTAGGACGAAGATAATCATTAGTATGATGGGTAAAATAAAGGTAGCAGGGATGATTGTTAGGACGAAGATAATAATGATGATGATAGGTGGTAGCAGGAGTGATTAGGACGAATATAACCATGATGATGATGGGTCTAATAGTGGTAGCAGGAGTGATTAGGATGAAGATAATGACGATAGGTCTAATAGTGGTAGCAGGACTGCTTAGGATGAAGATAATGGCGATAGGTCTAATAGTGGTAGCAGGGGTGGTTAGGATGAAGATAATGACGATAGGTCTAATAGTGGTAGCAGGACTGCTTAGGATGAAGATAATGGCGATAGGTCTAATAGTGGTAGCAGGAGTGATTAGGATGAAGATAATGACGATAGGTCTAATAGTGGTAGCAGGAGTGCTTAGGATGAAGATAATGACGATAGGTCTAATAGTGGTAGCAGGAGTGATTAGGATGAAGATAATGACGATAGGTCTAATAGTGGTAGCAGGAGTGATTAGGAACAATCTTAATAAATTAATATCCTATCAATGCTCCCCAATCGTATATGTCGCTATGTAGGATCTTACTGATTTCAATTGAATTTTGTGTTCGGAGCGCCCAGCTCATGAATATTTAATAGTCTTATGACATCACGACCGCATTTTAACTACTTTACTTGAGTCGGCCAGGGGGGATAGGTTCATGGACTCTGCGTTAACTCAATGTTACGCCAAGGACGATTCCATCATTCTACCCCACATTATGGCGCCAACCTGACGGGAGGGCGGCAACATCAAAAGATTTTCCCCACAGCTTGGCGTGTGCTTCGGCTGAGCCAACCAGAAAGCACTTGTCATTACGTTCCCTTCAAAGCACTATGAAAACCTCTCGGGATTGGTCAACACGCGCGTTACTGCAAGCCGGTTAGATCCTGCAAGCGACATATCCAAATGGGGAAGCAGTTAGGATTTAATTTTAATTAGATTGGATTAGGAAGAAGATAATGGCGATAGGTCTAATAGTGGTAGCAGGAGTGCTTAGGATGAAGATAATGACGATAGGTCTAATAGTGGTAGCAGGAGTGATTAGGATGAAGATAATGGCGATAGGTCTAATAGTGGTAGCAGGAGTGATTAGGATGAAGATAATGGCGATAGGTCTAATAGTGGTAGCAGGAGTGATTAGGATGAAGATAATGACGATAGGTCTAATAGTGGTAGCAGGAGTGATTAAGATGAAGATAATGGCGATAGGTCTAATAGTGGTAGCAGGAGTGATTAGGATGAAGATAGTGACGATAGGTCTAATAGTGGTAGCAGGAGTGATTAGGAAGAAGATAATGGCGATAGGTCTAATAGTGGTAGCAGGAGTGATTAGGATGAAGATAATGGCGATAGGTCTAATAGTGGTAGCAGGGGTGGTTAGGATGAAGATAATAGCGATAGGTCTAATAGTGGTAGCAGGAGTGATTAGGATGAAGATAATGGCGATAGGTCTAATAGTGGTAGCAGGAGTGATTAGGATGAAGATAATGACGACAGGTCTAATAGTGGTAGCAGGAGTGATTAGGATGAAGATAGGGACGATAGGTCTAATAGTGGTAGCAGGAGTGATTAGGATGAAGATAATGGCGATAGGTCTAATAGTGGTAGCAGGAGTGATTAGGATGAAGATAATGACGACAGGTCTAATAGTGGTAGCAGGAGTGATTAGGATGAAGATAGTGACGATAGGTCTAATAGTGGTAGCAGGAGTGATTAGGAAGAAGATAATGGCGATAGGTCTAATAGTGGTAGCAGGAGGGATTAGGATGAAGATAATGACGATAGGTCTAATAGTGGTAGCAGGAGTGATTAGGATGAAGATAATGGCGATAGGTCTAATAGTGGTAGCAGGAGTGCTTAGGATGAAGATAATGACGATAGGTCTAATAGTGGTAGCAGGTGTGATTAGGATGAAGATAATGGCGATAGGTCTAATAGTGGTAGCAGGAGTGATTAGGATGAAGATAATGGCGATAGGTCTAATAGTGGTAGCAGGAGTTATTAGGATGAAGATAATGGCGATAGGTCTAATAGTGGTAGCAGGAGTGATTAGGATGAAGATAATGACGATAGGTCTAATAGTGGTAGCAGGAGTGATTAGGATGAAGATAATGACGATAGGTCTAATAGTGGTAGCAGGAGTGATTAGGATGAAGATAATGGCGATAGGTCTAATAGTGGTAGCAGGAGTCATTAGGATGAAGATAATGACGATAGGTCTAATAGTGGTAGCAGGAGTGATTAGGATGAAGATAATGACGATAGGTCTAATAGTGGTAGCAGGAGTTATTAGGATGAAGATAATGGCGATAGGTCTAATAGTGGTAGCAGGAGTGATTAGGACGTAGGTAATCAATATGGCGGTGGATATAGTAGTCGTATCAGGAGTGATTCAGACGAAGATAATCATGATGATAATGGGCATAATAGTGGTAGCGAAACTGATTAGGAAGAAGATAATCATCATGATGATGAGTCTACAAGTGGTATCAGGAGTGATTAGGACGAAGATAATCATGATGGCGGGTGGGTATAATAGTGAGATCAGGAGTGATCAGGGCGAAGATAATCACGATGATGATGGGTATAATAATGGGGACCGTAGCGAAAATGATTAGGATGAAGATAATCATGATGATGATGGGTCTAATGGGGGTAGCGAGAATGAGTAGGTCGAAGATAATCATGATGACGGTGGCTGTAATAGTGATATCAGGATTGATTAGGACGAAGATAATCATTAGTATGATGGGTAAAATAATGGTAGCAGGGATGATTGTTAGGACGAAGATAATAATGATGATGATAGGTGGTAGCAGGAGTGATTAGGACGAATATAATCATGATGATGATGGGTCTAATAGTGGTAGCAGGAGTGATTAGGACGAAGATAATCAAGATGATAGTGGGTCTAATAGTGGTGGCAGGAGTGATTAGGGCGAAGTTAATCATGATGATGATGGGTCTAATAGTGATAGCAGAAGTGATTGGGACGAAGATAATCATGATGATGATGGATCTAATCGTGGTAGCAGGAGTGATTAGGACGAAGATAATCATGATGATAGTGGGTCTAATAGTGGTAGCAGAAGTGATTGGGACGAAGATAATCATGATGATGATGGATCTAATAGTGGTAGCAGGAGTGATTAGGACGAAGTTAATCATGATGATGATGGATCTAATAGTGGTAGCAGGAGTGATTAGGACGAAGATAATCATGATGATAATGAATCTAATAGTGGTAGCAGGAGTGATTAGGACGAAGTTAATCATGATGATGATGGATCTAATATTGGTAGCAGGAGTGATTAGGGCGAAGATAATTATGGTGATGATGGATCTAATAGTGGTAGCAGGAGTGATTAGGACGAAGTTAATCATGATGATGATGGATCTAATAGTGGTAGCAGGAGTGATTAGGACGAAGTTAATCATGATGATGATGGATCTAATAGTGGTAGCAGGAGTGATTAGGGCGAAGATAATTATGGTGATGATGGATCTAATAGTGGTAGCAGGAGTGATTAGGACGAAGATAATCATGATGATAATGGATCTAATAGTGGTAGCAGGAGTGATTAGGACGAAGTTAATCATGATGATGATGGATCTAATAGTGGTAGCAGGAGTGATTAGGATGAATATAATCATGATGATAGTGGATCTAATAGTGGTAGCAGGAGTGATTAGGACGAAGTTAATCATGATGATGATGGATCTAATAGTGGTAGCAGGAGTGATTAGGGCGAAGATAATCATGGTGATGATGGATCTAATAGTGGTAGCAGGAGTGATTAGGACGAAGATAATCATGATGATAATGGATCTAATAGTGGTAGCAGGAGTGATTAGGACGAAGTTAATCATGATGATGATGGATCTAATAGTGGTAGCAGGAGTGATTGGGATGAATATAATCATGATGATAGTGGGTCTAATAGTGGTAGCAGGAGTGATTAGGACGAAGATAATCATGATGATGATGGGTATAATAGTGGTAGCGAGAATGATTAGGACGAAGATAATCATGATGATAATGGGTCTAATAGTGGTAGCAGGAGTGATTAGGACGAAGTTAATCATGATGATGATGGATCTAATAGTGGTAGCAGGAGTGATTAGGGCGAAGATAATCATGGTGATGATGGATCTAATAGTGGTAGCAGGAGTGATTAGGACGAAGTTAATCATGATGATGATGGATCTAATAGTGGTAGCAGGAGTGATTAGGACGAAGTTAATCATGATGATGATGGATCTAATAGTGGTAGCAGGAGTGATTAGGGCGAAGATAATCATGGTGATGATGGATCTAATAGTGGTAGCAGGAGTGATTAGGGCGAAGATAATCATGATGATAGTGGATCTAATGGTGGTAGCGAGAGTGATTAGGATGAAGATGATCATGATGATAGTAGCAAGAGTGACTGGAATGAAGGTACCAGTAATCGTAATGGCGGTGGGTATAAAAGTGTTATCAGGATTGATTGAGACAAAGATAATCATGATGATGATGAGTATAATAGTGGTTTGAGGAGTGATTAGGATGAAGATAATCGTGATGATGATGAGTCTAATAGTGGTATCAGGAATGATTATGATAAAAATAGTCATAATTCGATTTTGGTGGGTCTAAGAGTGGTTTCTGTAGTGATTATGGTGAAGATAATCATTCATGATGGTGTTGGGTCTAACAGTGGTATCAGGAATGATTATGATGAAGATAATCATGATGGTGATGGACCTAATACCCGGTAATGGTTTCAGAAGTGATTAGATGAAGATAATCATGGTGGTGATGGACCTAATACCCCGGTAATGGTTTCAGAAGTGATTAGATGAAGATAATCATGGTGGTGATGGATCTAATACCCCGGTAATGGTTTCAGAAGTGATTAGATAAAGATAATCATGGTGGTGATGGATGTACTACTGGTATGAGGAGTGATTAAGATGACAAACCCCCATCTCTGTTCAATATGAATGGATGGAGGATGGATATGTGGATGTTTCCGCCGCCCAGCCATATGAGATAGGTCATTGATTATACACTGTATTTGAATTTGAATGGCGGGATTTAGCTTGAACAAAAAACAGAATGAAAAGAAAAAAAAGGAATGGCAGACTGCGAGCTACAGTGCCGTACTAGAACGTCATGAAGAATTGTGGAATCCCCTAACTTCCCGTTGAGTTTGCTCTGAAGAAAGCCAGAAGAACTCGTATACCCTAGGGCTCATCGCATGGAAGGCCAATTTGGAGAAGCCCTCGACCGTGCGGCAGGGCAGCGGGAGAGCCGAGTTCGCGGAAGGTGTGCTGCATGGGACAGCTACTCTGGACAGATCAGCCGCTTTCACCAGCGATCAATGTTCAGATGTGTCACCGGGACACACGCTCCGCATAATACAGGAACCGATTCTTTATATAAACCAAGCAAGAGAGTCGCCTAACTTGGCACTGGTGCCTTGAGATTGGAACCAAATTTATGAACTCACTGTATGAAACTGCTCAAATATGAGAGAAGCAGAATTTTCACGAAGACACGGTCTTATAATACTGATAAAAACGTTTCAAAAATATGCTAAAATGGATTTAATAAGCGAGATAATACACCTGTAATATAGTCTGTCGAGAAAATCAATTTTCTCACCAGAGGGCGCCTGAAGCGCGTGATGAGCAAGATCTAAGAAAAGAAGTTTTGATATTTAGCTATTATTAAACATATCAATAAAAAAAATATTTCTGTTTGCTATATGGAATTATTATTTCCTGTAATGAAACGTGGATAGGCCTAGGGCTGTTGCGAATCATCAATGTGGAATCTTGTGAAAACAGCCAGTGAGCGTCACGATACGTGCAGCAGACGGAAACTGAATTTTGTTATCGTGACAGTGACACTGATTGGCAGTAGAAACAATAATTACTTGGTCCTTAACCACAGGTTCAAGCCAGAAATACGTGAGCGAACCTGGCGTTTCAAAAATAAGTTGTTGCAGCACAAGAATGACAATTCTACGGTGGTAATGAGCTCACTCAGACTTTAGATTGCGAAAATCAACAACAACAACAACAACGCAATCAGGCCGACAGCGTGCCTTCAATAGACTCTTATTCAACCGGGCAATTAACCCGGGTTAATCCGGGTTAATTCAATTGGAATTAAGGGGTGATATATGTTCAGCTGCCTTGTTTTTCATAGAATCACGGGTGATCTGATTAATAAATAGGCAATACAGACAGTTGGTCTGTTGGTCATATTAGTGTAGATATATTTGTGCTTTGCACTTTCTGGTGCTTTCCTGTTGTTGTTTGAGGAACTCATGTAAGATTGGTTCGCCAAATGTCCCTCCTCGTTAAATAAAGTATTATTATTATATTATTATGGTGGCCAGTATCATAATTCATATACATAGCTTGCCAATGTATCTTACAATCGGGCCCTACTTTCGGAGTTGCGCGCACAAACTTGCAGGCAATCTCACGTTCGGCTATTTCCGTATTGGTGGAACGAGCCTCTCACATAGAACGCACAAATCCCCACCGGTGGGGAGCGTATGATGATCACGCAGTGAGCCGGCTACAAAATAGTGCCTTTGATAATCGTGAGATTCCGATGCATTTTATTGTGAAATTCAGTTAATTCTAACCAAACGAACATAATTCATTCAAATTATACAAAACTATTTCTATGTTTTGTTGAATAATAGCAATCTTTCCACAGAACTCCGCAACTGGGCTAATTTCCGCCAGTACGGAAATAGACGAAAGCGAGATTGGTTTCGCCGAAAATTAATTGTGCGCATGATAAGATAAGATTCTTTATTGTACTGAGCATCCCATTTGGGACAGAGTACAAAACACATAACAAGTAGAATAACTAAGAAAGTAAACAAACAGGTGCGACATTTCCGTTTCCGCTCCCAGGAATCCACTAGGCCAGAGGTCAGTTTTCGCAGATAAAGTGAGTTCTGGGGCTAGATTGACTTGCAGGCAGAAAACTCCTCGAATGAAGGGAGACAACTCGATTAACATTCAGATTAACAGGCAATGGACTAAAACGGCTCACATTTATAGTCGTGATTTAGCGTCATCTATCAAAGGAAATTCATTGATGCGATACATTGGTCAAAAAACATATTCATGCATCGTTTATCAGAAATATTTTTATGTCAAATTCTCAGTAAATTGACATTATAGCAATCTTCAAACTGGGCCAACAGGGCAGTGGGTCCGGCCCATTCTGCGAATATATGGGATACGCTGGAGATGGTAACCAACATTTGATAACTCTGCCTGTATCTTTTCAATATTTGATTCTGTTTAGTTTAAACCTGTACAGATACCCGTTTCAGAAATATATTTTTTCCTACACATTTCTTTCACCTCGTGACGAGAAGTTTACCGTAAAAGATGGTGTCGATTCGACAGGAATTTATCGCGATGCAGAAAACATATTAATAACTTTCATTGAAAACGCATCCATAAAATACAAATCTAAATAAATAGTTTTCATCCCGAGTATTATATGATCATGAAAATATAAACATTTTTGTATATTCTTCGTTTTTCATGTAATGTTCACCAGAAAAGTCTGATTGAATTCGCCAAGAATTTTCCGCGATATACCGACACCAGGTTTCAATACCGGTAACTTATATAAAAACGCATTCGTAAAATAAGAATCTAACTGCTTATTTTTCATCTTGAGTATTTCATAGGATCATGAAAATTTAAATATTATTGCTGTATTTTTAGCCCTTTTCTTGTACTATTTATCGGAAAAGATGGTGTCAAATCACCAGGAATTTTCCGAGACTAGTTACCAGTATTGATAACTTTACTTGAAAAGGCTTTCGTAAAATAAAAATCTAAATGCAGTAATTTCTTGTCTGGTTTTATGGGATCATGAAATAAAATATCAATTCTGTTTCTTAGTTTCCTTGAAATATTAATGGGAAAAGATGGTGTCGATTTGACGAGAATTTTTCGCGATATTCCCGACCCTATAGGTTTTGATAACTTTCCTTTGCAAACGCATCCATAGAAATTAGAATAAAAACCTAAATACATATTTTCATCTCAGTATTATAGCTTCAATTTCATGAAAATATGAATGCCATGAATTATTATCATAAATAATATCGTTGTCTTCAGCTATTTCTTGCGATGTTTACTTAAAATGACACCCAATGCTAAAATGACACCCAAGACCTTGACCCAAAACGATATTTGATGTATGTCACGGCTGAGAAAAAGTAGCATTGCAACACTAGATTGCTTTTGATCAAAGTGGCAAATGAATAGAAATTGACAATTTGGTCAGAGCGGATACGAAAGTTTTGTGTTTTGTAAAAATGATGGTACCGTACCATTAGTACAAATTTTATTTCTGAATATATAGTCATATTAGCCTAGCCCCATAAAGAAGATAAGTTCCTTAGGACATGAAATATGAACATTAAAATAGCTCAATTTAATGTGTATGCCTACCGAAGGCCTCCGTTTATTCGCTGCTAAAATGTTCATTTTCTCAGAATTTGTCATGAAAATATTATTATAAAAGGAATTTAAGTTTGTGACAAATGAATCATATCCATAAATTTTGTTTCAAGATACATGTACGACGCTAAAGCACAACTATAAATGTTAACTGTTTGAGACCACTGCCTATACATTTGCATGTTAATCGAGTTATCTCCCTTGATACTTTCAATCTTTTGCCTTCAAGCAGCGGGCGTACAGTCTGTTTACAAACAGCGATGATGTCACAGGATTTTCATCTATACCAAAATGTTCCCCAAACCTTGCTGAATATGAATATGACAATGTCAGTTGGAGAATATAATTACAGAAACAAAGTGTCTCGACACTGCCAGCAGAAGTCAATAAAGAATAAACACACACTCTTGAAGGATCGTCCTAAAAATTGTATGAAATCACTGCTACAACAAAGACTGTCAGAAAAGATAATTCCAGTGGAAAGTATTTTTAAAAGATTTTTTATCATTTAGGCCTACTATGCCAACATAATTGTCCAAGGCCATGATAATTCGTGTCAGCCAATATGAAGGACAGTCCAAAGCTGTGTGGAGTTATACAAGAGGTGTGTGTCACACCCATCACGAATTTGTGTTAGTCTGAAAAGCTAATACATCTAAACCAGTTTGTGCAGTCAGTGAGGGAAATGCTCTGGATTCTTTCTATTCAATTCCCAACTGCCTGTTGTGGTCTATTCATTCACAGCCTGTTCTGATTGTGCCTGGTTCTAAAAAAAGCTACATAATTAATTGCCAATTGACACATATCATTATCTGTGATTTGATCCACATGTCAGATACACAAAATTTCTAGGCTAAGACAATTACTGATAAAGTTTAAAAAATATTTAAAATACTTCCCAAAACAATTTTCATATCTAACATACCCTATTTCTTCTAATTATTCAGATGGCAAAATTCAACTTTAGGCTACTGTGGAAAGAAATTCTGCAAACATTCTACAAATTTCTCTAGCTATCTTTGCAGTTCTTGGGATAAATAACATATCCATGCCACGGTATTTAGCCTCTGTTGACATAAAGATTGATTTTTTCTGCTTCAAAGTCTAAAAATACTGTTCGAAAAGTTAGAAGAAATAGGGTAGTCTTTGTTTTAGCACATGTACTTTGTCTTTTACTGCTTTTCATTATTATGTGTTTAATATTGATGTACTTCTGCTGGCAGTCCTAAGAACAATTGTTTTTGTGGATTTTTATTTATGTAGCTATACATCTGCATGTCAAACATGTTATGATGAGATTCTCCATGAGACAAAAACATTCTGATGTATGACTTTAATAACATCATTTTAGCAGGCCTCAGTTTTAGGACTGTTGATGGTAACCTCTCAACAGGTTACCATGAAATGTACACTGGTAATACAGGACTGCACAAATTGAAACTTCTGGTTAACCCAAATATGGGTTATGCTAAAAAATTTTGGGTTAGCCTTCTTTGATTTGCACAACCCATCACTATTTTATACCGGTTAATATCTGTAATTCAAGTGAACTGAAAATGGGTTACGCATAATGAAAATTGCGTAACCTCTGTGTGAACCAAACCTATTGTTCGTGCAATTTGTGCAGCCCTGTGGTAACCTATGGCAACCTACTGCATAATTATTAACCTATTGTCATATTATTGGTCAGAATTATGGGGACCTGAAAATAGGTTGCCATTCTTTTTCATATGGCATCCTCCAGGCCCTATCCAGGCTGAATTAGTTGTTTGTAGTGTAGGGGTTTAAGGTTGGCATAGTAGGGCCTTAGAACCATTATGTACCATAACCATTGTGTTGTCTGTCGAGGATTATGCAAATAGACTCAACAATTGATCAGCTGTAGTGTGAAACAGAGCATTCCTTGCAATTGTCTGCTTCGAGCTAAGAATAATTCCTTCGAATTCAACGAATAACATTCACCAATTTGAACAAGTGTTCAGATGGTCGCCATTTTGAATTTAACCTTCGTTTTTAATCTGAAGACCAAGCAAATAGATTCAAAATGGAAACAAGGTGTTTGGCTATGATGTGAGACCTCTCGGTTTTGATAAATTTGCACAAAAAAGTAAGAATAATGTCATTATCTATACGAGTAACATGGAAAAGCACAATTTTCAGATGACTCCACATGGCTGCCATTTTGAATTTGACCAGCAAAATTTGATCTTGAAATTTGCACAAGGAGCTAAGAATAATTCCTTGAACTATATGAGCAACATGAAAAAGTATGTTTTTTCAGATGACCCAATATGGCTAGTGGCCGTCATTATGAATTTGACCATCAAATCTTGATGTTAGGCTATGCATAGACATCCATCTCTCAGTGGGCTGAGAATAATGTGTTGAACCTCATGAGCAACATGAAAAAGTGTGATTTTGAGATTTTGACCCCACATGTCTGCCATTTTGAATTAAACCGTCATATTTTAAGCTTGATAAAATTATGCAAAGATATTCAAAATAGTCGAAAGGCGTTAGGCTTTGATTCGAGATCCCTGCATAATTTTGGACCATTTTTGGCAACTTGTCTTATAAATTTGATCACCCCCAGATTTTATGGTGAGAAATTTCACTTCCTGTGATGGAATTATTAGATGGATTACCATAAACCCACAACACTCAAACAAAATTTCTCATCATTCATTACAATTTCCAATACAACCTTTTGTGAACCTTTCATATTACTGTCTATGGTATTGACAACAGGGGACATGGACTGCTCTGGTTTTAATTTGAAGCTGAAAATCTCTGTTTTTCACACTTTATGAATTGTCTTGTAAGAAATAATACTGTCCAGAAATTATGTTGTTTCTTAATTTACTGTGTTCAGTTGATTAACTAGTGAGTGAGCCAATTATAGTGGTCCAGTGTTCACAATAGTTCCATGATCACAGTATGTTATCATGGTTATATAGGAGATTATAGATACACTTCCCTTGTCTTGCAACTCTCCTCCAAAATGTCTGGAAGAACTACTTGGAATTGATTCAGACTGTGTGCAGGTGGATGAACAATGGAGCCCAGTGTCCAAGCCTCTGACACACAAAATACAGCTTTTAGAAAATTCTCATCATAGCTCATCATCTGAGCCAATAAATATGCAAATATTTTGTTTGAAATTTTGTGACATTCAAAGGTGTCTCGAGATTGCCCTGGAAAGTCCAAATATTAATCTGTGCATTATCAGATCAGAATAGTATACATGTATATGGTTCTGTCATGATATTCATTTTTTTTTTCTAAATCCCTAATCATGCATGGAACATATGGTGTAATTATAAAGTAAACACTTGATTTGCTTGAATACTGGCGTGAGTGATTAAGCCGTAAATCTGTACTGGGACACTGTGCTGTACTAATTACAAAATGTAAGCATTTACTATAGATTGTAATTATGCAGATGGTGTGAAGTGCATGCAGTGTTGCCCAGAGCTGGGCAGCATTAGATCTGCTCTGTTTACAAGTAGGTACTCCCACCTCTCCCCCTCCCTTCCCTTTCCCTCCCCATTGTGACATAGCTGAAAAAATGTTGAAAGAGACGTTAAACCCAATTCATTCACTCACTCAGCTGTCATAACACCTATTGCAGTCACTTATCAGATTGTTGTGCTGGAGGTTATACAATACTACATGTATGCATGTTGAGTATCTGAACAAGGTATTGTCAACATGGCTGAAAAACAAATAGTGAATGCTTTGTAGGTTATTATGTAATTATGTCTGTATGTGTATTTATATATTCACACTCACAGGTAACCATGGCAACATGATGAGGATGAAGATCATGTGTGCATGAAGAGGTAATGATGGAGTGTTAATGTCGCTGCCTGTGAAATGGTCTACAATTTCCTCATGGGCAGAAGGTCAGAAGTGACCAGTAGTCCAGTGTAGAGAGATGTAAACTGCCTGGTCCGCCATCCACTGTACAGTGGACACTGTAGAAGGTAAGATAGATTCATACTCTGTCTGTTTCACAAGGTCAGTAATTCTGCGTCAATCTTTCAAGGACCAGGTATCGATAAGTTTTGTATTTTATTACCAGTAGTACAGGCAAAAGTGAATTACTGTACTGGGCAATCCGGTCATCCTTATCAGCAAGCAGAATTATTCATTGTTTTATCAAAACTGGGAGGTATTTGGTGCAAAAGCTGCCACTGAAAAGCAAATCACATGTAGACAATGAAAGTTGGACAATATTTGTGGTTTGTGAATATAATTTTGTGAGTGTAATGGATAGGAAATGTTTTCATGTATGGTGGCTGGCTACTGAATGTCAGATCTGACTCTTGTACAGGGACCAAAATTTACACCTGTCAACCTGTCTGACTGGTAATTTTTGAAAGAGATGGGTAGAGAAATAAAGTACCTGTCTCCAGTGACAGGTACAATGTAGCCAGTATTTTTTTCTTTGGTGTTCAGAATGTATCTTTGACAAAATTCATTCAAAACCGCTGCTAATTAGCGCATGGAAACAAGGTGTCATTAATTTATTGGTAGCTTGCCACATGTAGCTTTGTCATTAAATCTTGAATTACATGTACTTGACAGTTTCAGCGATCACATGTTCTGGTAATTCTTAAAGGTGACCGGTGAACTTTTTGGTCACCTGTCTCGTGTGATGGCTAAATTATTCTGAATATTTCGACCCCTGTTGTACATGTATTTGCATCAAATTCTTCATATGAATCCTCAGATTGTACAACCTTTTACTCCAGTCTGAATGCTGTTTTAATTTACTCCGTTCTGACTGCTGTTTTAGTTATAATAATATAAATGTACAGTTTCATCATCAGAATCACCTTATCTGGTGAAGATTAACCATTGTGGTTTAAGTTGTATTATTAATGATGAAACATGATGGTGAACAAATAACTGTATGCAACCCATGTATTACTTTCTCGTATTCTGGCCTTTAACATTTTACGCTGTTAACAACATATAGGTTAACCGCCAGTGTACTAAGTTATAATACACTGTTCTAGTGTTTCATATTGATTAGCTTGTTGGTGTATATATTGTCCATAGAAAGCTATTTTGGATGAAGTACATGTTACAGCCATCTCTCCCAGATTCATTTAAAATCTTTGTTGAGGAAAAACTGTGTGAACTAATGCATTTTCTTTATGTCTTCTATAATTATTGTATTGATTTTCAGTATATGAAGGTGTATGTTCACATTTTGTCATTCTAGTGGACAAGATGGAATATCTGGGAAGTATAGCTAAGGAGTTCATCTTCTTCAGTGGGGATGTGCAGACCACAACCATAGCTGTGGCCATTACTGGATCTCTATGTTGTTCTATCCTTGTCTTCATCGCACATGTCGTCACCTGGGTCCATTCTCAGCCAAGCACTGCAGACCAGAAAACAAGTCCATATTTCGAGGAAAGAATTATGCTGGGAAATAAAGCTCTTAAGAAAGTAAGTCTGAAGGTAAGACCTGAAAACTACCAGCTTTATTATATTCCATCATAATGACATGGTGCAAATCCAAATTAGCTCAAGTGAAACACTCCCGAAGGTTCAAAGACAGTTTAAAAACTGCATACATGTATGTTCCCAACTTTTTCAGTTTGTAACTGAAAACAAAAATACTTTTTTGAGTGGTCTTATTTGCTGTACTGATTGTAATAATGAAGCCATCATTCCTGCCTTCTGAACACACCAGTAATTTTCTCTGTTTACTTTTCAGCCACAGCCATCCTGTGTTCTGGGCAGGCCCTCTCGTCACATGAGATTTAAGAAGCTGACTCAGTTATTGATGAGACAAGAACTTCATACTGTGTGCCCCAGGTATTTTGCTCATGCTTAAATATTTTCATTCACTGGTCTAGTTTTATTGAACCAACAAATTGGGTCACTCTCTTTGAAGTATTTTAGAAATATAAATTGTATTGAATAAACTTGAATTGTTTCAAGTAATCGTAAACCCTCAAGTAAAGTTTCCATCAAATGAAAGACCATTGCAAACAGTGTGGGAAAATATTTATTTTAATCTTTTACAATTTTATTACACAGAGTAAACTGCAATTAAATCATGGTATTCTATGGTGGTCTGTTGCAATCATAATTAGGTCCAGTGACGTCACACTGCCTTAATACATATATTTCAAACTTTGTATGCACTTTCCAGTGCTTGATATAAGCTTAAGGTGCGTATACTTTTAGTTTCAACACAGACTCACTGTTCCAATGTGCATGTTTCACCAAAATCTGGGAGATGGTGACTCATGAGTGTCAATTCAATTTGAACCTTGCATTTACTTTCCCCGATTTTGGAACATGCACATTGGAACAGTGAGTCTGTGTTGAAACTCAAAGTATATGCAGTATATATACCTTAAGCTTGAATCAAGCATTGGAAAGTGTGTACAAAGTTCGAAATGTATGTATTAAGGCAGTGTGACATCACTGGACCTAAATATGATTGCAACAGACCACCATAGAATACCATGTTTTAATTGCAGTTTACTCTGTGTAATAAAATCGTAAAAAATTAAAATAAATATTTTCCCACACTGTTTGCAATGGTCTTTCATTTGATGGAAACTTTACTTGAGGGTTTACGATTACTTTCAAGGGGTATATCACATTTATTTTCAATGGTGAGAATGTACTTAAACTTAGACAAATATCTTGTCAGTATAAGATGAACAATGCAAAAACTAGGGGAGGAGGTCACCATACTATTTGTGGATATATTTTCTTTGTTTGTGTATACATCTTGTATCATTGAATCAGCAGGTTTGTTTTCATGTTTACAGCTCATCAGGCTTATTTCCCACAGTCAAATGTTCTTTAATTTACCATATGAAGCAGAATTGATATAATTCTTGTTAAATATGAATTGAAAATGACGGGGTCACCATACCTTTTTTTTTAAATTAACAATATAACAGACAAATGAAGCTTTTTCAGCCCTATTCAGGAGGGTGGAGAATCAGGGTTGGGAAGAAGGGAAATGTGGGTGGAAATGGGTTAATGTTCTTGGGGATGACCTCCAAATATTTATATGTTTTCCTTTCGGCTGGAATTGAGTACAGATGAATTTTGGAGGGGTACCACAAGCCTAATTTCTAACTGAAGAAGCACCCTGCCTGGTCCAACCATTGAATCTGTCACGCCCACATTTTGACAGTCCTTTACAACTTTGGAGTGGCTAATATTACATATTACATATATGTGACAGATATAATTGTTTTGTTTACTTTTATTCTATTGTGAGGTGTCTGGATACTATCATTAGGAAATTCAGTCTGTTTTTAACAATTAAAAATTCACCTTGTTATAGCTTCATTGGCGTACAGAAATGAATGCTCGATGGACTCACAAGAGATTAAACATTTTGATGCGGTTAACAGAGTTTTTGGACTACAAAGTCCTAGCTTCATTTTACATAGCTGTAACTTTAGAAAAGTAATAACTGATAACTAATCAATCCTTTGCTTACTTATTAGTTCTCCTAACACTCATATCTGTCTTCTATTATTCACAATGATCAGATGCGAGACCCAGAAGATGGTGCAGTATAACTGTAGTTTTGTTCCATGTGAGAACTGTTCCACATCCAGAGCATCATGTTCTTCATATGGGTCCGACATTCCATACTCTGACATTTCCACTATATCAGCTTGTTCATCATTGGATAGACTGAAGAAATTGACCCGAGTCATTGATCTAAGGTACAAATCACAATAGGTCTTACCCCAAATTCCATCTTGACATTACACTAGAATCATCTCATCATTTATTCTAGTTAGACTAATCTTATATATTCAGGATTAATTACTGTGATAATTCGATTGCTCTGTTAAAATTCAATCGATCAGCCTGATAAATTTTGATCACCCTCTAACATCATTGAAACAACTAAGAAATGGTTGCACGATTTTTGACCATTTTTGTCAACTTCCTGTTCCAATAAATTTGATCACCTCCAGATTTTATGGTGGGAATTCCTGTGATTGAATTATTAGAGGAAAGATCTTTATGTAAGATTGTCAAGCATGTAACTCTTTCCGCTCAATTATTTTATCAGTTTCTCTATTGAATTTAATATTGTACAAGGAAATGTTTACTATCCTAGAGAATTGAATAAAGATTTAACTGATAAAATGTGGAGTAAAGAGAAGATACATACGTGTATTTGTTACTGTTTCTCACAAAGCTCTCAGAAGATACAGCAATGTCCAGACAGACTAGGTTATATAGGGCCTCATCTGACCAGTCTTAACCTGTCCAACAACAACCTCACCGTTTTACCTGATGAGATAGGCTTCCTACGTGGACTGCAAGAACTCTACTTACGTAGCAATTCCTTATCTACATTACCTGTGAGTATATCAAGGTTTCTTAGCTTCCTTATCTACATTAAATGTAAGTACATTTATAACTTTTGTTTGACTTCAACCTCATACAGTAACATTAGAAAAGCTTAGAAGTTCTGTTAAATTGGAGCGATATCCAAGAGGTGGGAAATATTGACGACGTCTAGCGACTAAAAAGCAACCATATGACTCGAAAGGAAAGCTTCTCTCAGCACCTCGCATTCCGACCCGAGAATACGGTAGATTCTCGGATGTAGCCTTAGTATCTCAGCCGCGCTTTTATTGCAGATGTTCATGTGGAGACTATGAAGTATCCACACGGCCCTAGCACTGGCTTAAGCGGAATTAGATACGCTAGCTTGGGAGCTGTGATGACAGACCAGCTCAAACAAATAACTCATCTGATGTTAATGGATGAGCATCGAGGACATCTGATGTAATAAACGCCTTAACATGGTGTAGATATGGATGCAAGAATACCCAGAAAATCATCATGTTCAAATCATTCATGTTGCTTCTTTCTTCTCAGCCATAATTCATTGGCATTGAGATATAGTCTTTCAAACCATATCTGTTGGTCAATGTTTTGTCTTGTCCTCTGTAACTGAAGCACAACTATGTCTGGAGCTGTTTGATTTCATGACACCTCACTTAAGGCGATTTTCGCAATTGAA
This sequence comes from Hanleya hanleyi, assembly GCA_036873755.1. Lineage (NCBI taxonomy): Eukaryota > Metazoa > Mollusca > Polyplacophora > Lepidopleurida > Hanleyidae > Hanleya > Hanleya hanleyi. The sequence goes on along the minus strand of JAVTVY010019008.1, from coordinate 63,748 downwards.
AATTCAAGTGCACTTGAAAATCTCCCACGACTCGAACTTTTGCTTTTCATGAAAGTACACTTGAACCTAAAATCGCACTTGATTTCAAATGTGGTCCGACCTCCATTGAAAACCGCACTGGAATGACCACTACTAATGGAGACGGTGTCAAAAAATAAGATTTTGTCATGTTCCCATGCATCATGATACACATATGGGCATACTTCGTCATATCATAGATCTCAAAATGGCACAGAATATTTCTTTGACAGCTGAAACTCTATTGATCGGCATCCTGTGCATCAGTATTTTGTGTGCGCACATGATTCTGCGGGATACTATTTATTACCAAACTGCACAAAAGAGTTGCGGTCACTTCAAACATCATTTCATCAAGTGCGCTCAAAAAGGTTTCATGAAACAAAACTTCAGAATTTTTTGAAGCACACTTTGTCAAGTGCGAAAATCACCCTTGAAAAAGCCAATTTAAATGAGGTTTCATAAAATCGACCCCTCAGCTCGTTGAATTTAGACCACAAAAGCATGGGACAACCATAGAAATCTCAAATGTGATTGACATTAACCGATTTTGTACAGGTCAGTGGATCAAAGTAACCCCATGATATATAAGTTCCTCATTCTTGAGAATCACCATGCTTAGACTCAACAAATTCACATGACAAGTGTATCAGGTCATGTACCAGAGACCTATCCAGTCTGAGTAACTTTGACCCATATATTCCAGTTGACTGAGTCAAAGTAGATTCCTCATCAGTGTCTATAACACTGACCCCTATTTTCCAGGTCATCGAGTCGAGTAGATTTATCATCAGTGTGTAACACTGACTCATATTTTCTCATTAATCGAGTCAAAGTATATCTATCATCAGTGTGTAACACTGACCCCTATTTTCCAGTTATTCAAGTCAAAGTAGATCTATCATCAGAATTCAGTGTCTAACGTGGGCCCATATTTTCCAGTTAATTGAGTCAAAGTCAGCCCTCACAATTAGGAAAACTCCAATTCAACACCATGTCAATATTATAAATGGGTGAGGTGAACTGACTATGCCACAGCAATCAGCAATTGTCAAGGTAAAGGCTATGGGATAATCAAATTGTGTGGGTTGAAAAGTCTATCATCAGTGTCTAACATTGACCCATACTTTCCAGTTGATCGAGTTGATCTATCATTAGGGTCTATATAACGTTGACCAATATTTTCCAGTTGATCAGGTCAAAGTAGATCTATCATGATTGTTTAACATTGACCCATATTCTCCAGTTGATCGAGCCAAAGTAGATCTGTCATCAGTGTGTGAAGTTTTTCCAGTTGATCAGGTCAAGCTAGATCTATCATCAGTGTCTAACATTGACCCGTACTTCCAGGTTATCAAGTTGAAGTAGCTCTATCATTATAATGTCTATATAACGTTGACCAATATTTTTCAGTTGATCGAACCAAAGTAGATCTATCATCAGTGTGTAACGTGGACTCATATTTTCCAGTTGATCAAGTTAAACTAGATCTGTCATCAGTATCTCGTACCACCAGGATATCTCTTAATGGGTTACTAGGTTTACCAAGCCACACATGCATTTGATTACATCATGATGCTGCTTTCCTTAAACTTGCCCCTATTTAAGCTCACCACCCCTACTCCCCCTGTCTTCAAGGCCAAGAGGTTTTCCACATATTCGATGGTTATCGATAATGTGGAACAGCATTTACTGACATTTGTTACTTTTTGCAGGACAGCCTGGGAACATTGGAGTGCCTTGTTGGATTAGATATCCGAGACAACCATCTTCATAGTTTACCAGGTAAGTACATAATATTAGTGAAGTAAAGACCCAATATTGCTATAACATGATACCAGTGACTTGTACCAATTAAATTCTTTAATGTGGGATGGAGATGACATTTTTACAAAGATATAAAGTAGTAAGTTTACACACTGAACTCTCAAACATGTCAGAGAAGTTTTGCAGAATTGCTACATTTCTTTGAAATATTGATATATCGGCAAACCAATACATGTACATTTACTGATGCAATGGCTCAGTTGCACATTATTGGGAGAACAAAGATGAGCCTCTCTGTCCACTGACCCATGACTTCAGCTAATCAGCTGCTGGGTTGTATAATTTCACTTCACCCTATCTATTAACCCAGGAGAGTATTTTGAACTGGTGGTAACTGACTTAATTTCATACATATGTACTATATCTTTCCAGTATTCAAAGTAGGTGTTATTATGCTTAGAATAATGTATAATTTGGCAAATATTACTTAAAAATATGTCCGCTATTGCCAGTTCAAAATATTTTTGTGGGTCACTGTTAATAGATAGAAGAAAGCGAAATTATACAACCCAGTGGGTGATATCACAGGTCAGTGAACAGGCAGGCTCTTCTTTGTTCTCTCAGTAATGTGCAATTGAACCATTAATATCGTGCTTTTACAATCAATCGAGAATTTCAGTATCATTGCATATCATATATATATCTGACATTTTCACCCACAGACTGTGTCAGTTGCCTGTCCTCCCTCAAGTATCTCAATGTATCCTGTAATGGACTACAGGAATTACCATGCTGTTTGAAGAACCTTATATCTCTGGAAGGGTTGTGGGCACAGTGAGTCCTTCATAAAACACCAACCATATCCTGTTATTTTTTCAGTTGCTTTTCCTGGTGGACATTTGTATACAAAATGCCATAGTTTGGACTTCAGAATTTTGACCCCCATGCTCTTTCCCATTGTTTACAGATGTCATCTTTGGTCCTAGAAATGGCCTGGTATCATAATGGGATATACAGGGATCATCTTTATAGTGAAATGGCATATGATATGTGTGACCATTATTGTTTAGCATGTTTTTATGGTGATAATCTCGTTCTGTATTTAGCAGATTCAGGTCTATTCGTAACATAATTCAGGGATATTATTACATGCCACTTGCCACAGAAAAACTGAAAAATGGCATGTGCAAGTCTTTGTAGCTCTACCACCTTTCACTACCAGACATGTTCCTTGTGGCCTTTTGAACTACCTTACTTTATATTCTCCATGGGCTAGGTATATCATATCTACCTGGAATGGTTTAATTATGGTTAATTTAATATCTATGTTTGTTATATCCAGGAATAATGCCATTGAAGTGTTACCGGAAGAGCTCTGTCTGTTGGCTAATCTACAGGTAAAGACAAATTACTTTCAGACTAACTTTGTTTGTCGGCAACCCAGGCATTATGCCTCCAACTGTACCCGGTCATCCCATAGGATGGCTTTGACATTTCTCACGAGGGAAGTTTGCCTTGTTTAACTGTTTTAAAGGGAAACTCGCCTGAACCTGTTTTTTTATTCTGTATATTTTCCTTGATAATTTCTTTGTGAATTGACCTGTTTTCTGGAAATAATCCATTTTATGTCGGACAAAAGAGCGTTTTTATATTTTGCGATAATCAACTGCACAGCACCGCCATTAGATATGTCAGAGTTGAGGTAAAATGATGTCAAAGTTAAGGGAGAATGACGTCTAAGATGAATGGAAGTGACGTTAGGGCTGTGACCAGTGAAGAACATGTGACACTACCAAGGACGTCCCCTCTGATATGTCGCATGGAACAAGAACAACATCACTGCCCATAGTCTCGCTTTTGTGTACAACTATGGTGGTGGCCTACAGCCACTCTTCACCAAGTAAACGCATCACAAATGATCACATTGAATGGATTATTTCCATGGAACACCTTATTTCACAGAGCATATATATAGATTATAGTGCAAATTCCGGAAGAAAAATGACATTGTGAAGACTTCTCCTTTAAGTTCAATTAATTCTAGCAGTTTTGAGTTGAGAAAATTGGAATTGTCGGAACTCTCCAATATACAACAGCCTGAATCCACCATTTTATCAATATCAGTTTGTGCTTTTCTTAGAGGTGTAATTAATATATATTAAATGTATTTATCTCCCTCCTTATCTAACTGAGCAGGTGTTGGACATGAGTAACAATCCCTTGAACCATCTCCCTACTGGCCTATCTGATCTGGTGAGGTTAACAAAGCTAGATGTTAGCTCCTGTAACCTGACCTCTCTCCAGCCACCACTAACCAGGTGTGCTGCACTGTCCATACTGAACGTCGCCAATAACAGGTGAGATTGTGAGATATTTCTTCTAATTATTCAGACAGCAAAACTTAACTTCAGGCTACTGTGGAGAGAAATTCTGCAAACATTCTACAAAATTTACTAGCTAGCTTTTTATCCCATCGGCATATATGCCGGATGGGATCATGTCGTCACGCTGTCCGGCTGGCTGGATGGCTGGCTGGATGAACAACGTGACCGCTCTAAAAGATGAACCGTTCCAGCTAGAGTCTTCAAATACCGCATTGTTGGGTGGTAAAGCACAAGCCTATTGAAATTGGGCACATTTAGTTGATTTTTGTGGTTTCCATGGCAACATAACGAAAAATATCCATATAACGACATGACCGCTCTAAAAGGTGAACCGTTGCAGCTGGAGACTTCAAATTTGGTATACTGCATTGTTGGGTGGTAAAACACAAGCCTATTGAAATTGGGCGCATTTAGTTGATTTTTGTGGTTTCCATGTTAACATAACAAAAAATATCCACATGGTGACGTGACCGCTCTCAAAGGTGAACCGTTGCAGCTAGAGACTTCAAATTTGGTATACAGCATTGTTGGGTGGTAAAGCACAAGCCTATTGAAATTGGGGACATTTTGGTGGTTTTTGTGGTTTCCATGGCAACATAACGAAAAATATCCACATTACGACGTGAATGCTCTAAAAGCCGAACCGTTGCAGCTGGAGACTTCCAATTTGGTATACAGCATTGTTGCATGGTAAAGCACAAGCCTATTGAATTGGGGACATTTTGGTGGTTTTTGTGGTTTCCATGGCAACATAACGAAAAATATCCACATTACGACGTGAATGCTCTAAAAGCCGAACCATTGCAGCTGGAGACTTCAAATTTGGTATACAGCATTATTGCATGGTAAAAGCACAAGCCTATTGAAATTGGGGACATTTTGTTGATTTTTGTGGTTTCCATGGCAACATATATAAAAAAATATCCACATGACGACGTGAACGTTCTAAAAGCCGAACCGTTGCAGCTAGAGACTTCAAATTTGGTATACAGCAATGTTGGGTGGTAACGCACAAGGCTATTGAAATTGGGTAAATTCGGGTGTTTTTGCTGTGTCCATGGCAACATAATGGAAAATATCCACAGAATGAGGTTAATGCTTAAGAAACAGAACCAGACAGCTAGACACTTCAAATTTGGTAGCATTATTGTGTGCTTGGTGTTTTTGCAGTTTCCATGGCAACAAATGGAAAATATCCACAGAAGGTTTGCAACAATTCCATCATCTGTATAATACACCTGGGCCTATCGTACTATGCCTTTAACATTTTACATTAACCAACAATACATGTGAACATTTCCTTACACATAATTGAGAGCCACTTTAATGCTCCTCTTATCAGAGCGGGTGGTTGGTGGGTGCCCGCCCCTTTTATATCTAGTTGTCTCTAGCCAACTTTCCATACAAATAAACATGACTGTTTTCCCTCCAACTACTTCTGTTTCCCCTTATTGAATGCCCTTCATCTGTCTATACCGGAGATTTATATTGCTCATGTGAAAGGGATGGCAAATTCACACTAGGCCGATGGGATCAAGTGGCCTCTAGTCTATTCTTGGGATAAATAACATATCCATGCCACAGTATTTAGCCTCAGTTGACATAAAGATGGATTTTTAAAGAGGGAAGTTTTCCTGTTTCTTGCGATGCTAGATGAACTGGCTTATGGGTAATTTCAGAGGTGCCATCTATCCAAGCGGTATGGTTTTCATTACAATACCCCTGCGCAAAATGAGAGAATGACTGAAACTTCCGCGTCACTCCGGTTATTGAACGCGATATGAAGTAGTTCGACCTAGTTTCGAATAATTTCTCTGAATTAATCTCACGACGAGCCGTTTCTAAGTGCAGATATTGAAGAATATGTCGGTTTCGTTTCCTGGACAACACTTCTGCTGATATCTTGTGAGATTTTCTTCGAAAGATTGTGTTTTGTCTGTAAACTGATCAATATGGCATGAGTCGTAGTCACGGAATATGCCGACTTCATCTTCGGCTCTGATAGCCAATGAAATACACCCATTTGACGAAATTACATCATGTTTTAAGATCGGCTGAACCGCACTGCCAAAATTATAGTGCAGTCCCGGAAAGAGAGTTTGAGAGAGGAGAGAGAAGGAGGCAGTTCAGTTTTCAGTCCATGAGTCTGGAGAGTTTTGACACTGTGACTCGCAAGTGCGAACGTGGCATTCTGACAGCTCGAAGTATGTAAAACGTTTTATACCCGTCACTTGATTGATTTCACTTGTTTTCCGGCGCACACTTGTTAATCTTGTCAAGTAAATGAATGGTGCAAGTTTTCGCGCCACTGCATGATTGGAGCACATGGCCTGCTGAAAGCCGCTATTTTGTGCGCTATTAGTTTGAAAACATTTCTTGCAAGGAAAACTTGATATATTTCATCAAGCGAAAGCATCCTTTTAGCTGCAATTTTCAAAATGACTGATTTTTATACTTCCATGATTGCAAGCTGGCATATTTTGCTAGTTATCCTGTTCGTATAAAGACATACATCAGTTGTGAGTGATGGAAAATATACTGCAATCAACAACACGAAAAAATAATGCACGTAATTGTAATAACACAGAATAATTTTGGCGAGGAAAAGTCAGCAGAATTATACAATCGGATTGGCAGTTTGTGAAGTAGATTCTATCCTGTTTTTGTAGTTTAGATGCTGAAATTCGCCATTGACGTTTAGTATGAAATTAGGATATATTTCAATATCCAAACTTGGATTTAATATCCCAAGTGGGATATATCCCAGTTAGTCCTTTGCTCTGACCTGATGACAGCTTGTTTAAGTTGACAAAATAATTTTCCGTTTGGGCCGAGCAGTGAAGGTAAAATTAATTTTTGATGTTGATAATGGTTTTCTGTGTCTGTGATTTGATTTTTTTTAGCAACGTTAGGGTATTTTTGTTGTGTTCAATTGGTGAATACTTATGGTATTTTCTCGTTGTCAATTGCCACACAAATAAATGAATATGAATCAGATTCAGGGACTTTATTCTTGTACATGTCTACAATACAATATCATTGAACTTTGACTGCAGCTTGCAGTGTGCATGAATACATAAAACATGAATGAATGCCGCTATGCATTCTGGGCTACTATGTTTACCACGATTCGGACACCTATTGCAGGTTTACTGCCAATCTCTAGTTCAGAAGGCACCCGTGGGGTTCCCGGGTGTGAAAAGGAATAGGACCCCACCCGTGTGGTTCCCAGGTGTGACAAGGAATAGGACCCAACGTCGTGATATGACTGAAATATAGTTGAAAGCGACGTTAAATCATATTCACTCACTCTACTTCAGAAAATATACAATTTTTAATTTTCGGTATTGTGTTCTTTATCTTGATCGTCAAACAATTGTGATAGCAGTTGAACACCTCGACAAACTTGTTTCCATCTTCCACTGGTACCACATATGCAACTCTCATTTGCCTAGACTTCCTTTACAGTATTGATGAAGTCTCTTCAATAATTTGAGGTACTCTTCCCAAATTCATACCACGTATGCAACGAGAGACACCTCAGAAACATATTGAACAGGACCTATTCCTATATAGGTCCCAGGACCTATATTGAACAGGACCTATTTTTAGCAGCCTTGGATGCTTTCATTTCTGTTTCAAAGTCTAAAAATGCTGTTTGAAACATTAGAAGAAATAGGGTTGCTAATGCAGTCTTATTACGTGTCTAGATACAAGCGGCATGATGTCGATAAATACTTTTTTCTCGATAATTGAAAACTCTTAGTTTCTAAAGTGCTCCCATTACAATGTTTTAATCACATTAAACCTAGTTGTATGCAAGTCGGGCTTGAAGACATTCACCTAATGTTATGTTATCAGTTCCCTTGTTTTAGTTCGAATGTTCACTTTTAGTTATCATATTATTAACATTCACAATGTAACCTCATTCTTCCAGGTTGAAGTCCTTGCCTGTTCAGATAGGCCGTCTTCATTGCCTGAAACACTTGGATGTTCATGGTAATGATATAGCAGTATTTCCTAAATCTCTTGGTGGCCTTCAGTTACACACATTTGATGGTAAGTTCACATGATCATTAAATAGTTAAGTATACATACTCCTCTTGTGCATTCACTAAAAGGTTCACTCAATTTTAAATAAGAAATTTAAATCACTCGTCCTGATTTTGAAAAGTGTAGGTTATTTGCGCTGAAAATTTACCTCACTTCCACTCTATGCATTTCTTGTTCTACATGAAATCACCTAGTAAGAATTAAAATATCACAGTTCTCTCTCCTGCTACTCACATGTCCGCTCACTCCCACAATTCCTTCTTGATTCTAGTTCCCTGGATCAAGGAAGCCATTTTGTTCAGCTACGTGAAAATTGATCTATTTCTAGCGAAATCACTACAGTTGGATTACCTCAGACGTCTGATTTTCTGCAAGAAGTTCGTTGGGAAGTATTCTTTACGATTATCAAGCATTATGGCTACAAATATGTCTCAAATGTCATGTGTAACATGCGGTGGTGAGAGGCCTGTATATGACCTACATTCCAGCTGTCCGTCATGTTGCCAGGGTGTAATATGTACCTGGGACACTGCCTGCGAAGAGTGCATTGTATGAGCGCCTGGCCTGTTTCAAGCCTATCTTGCCGGGACACAGGCCTGTTTGATAATGCTAATGTGTCTTAGTAATGTTGCCGTTGAGACGCATGTAGCTCCGTCTCCCCGATCTAGCGTGATCGAGGATACTAGGGAGTTTGTTGATAGGCCCCTGGTCTACGTAAGTCAGTTTATTGAACGTAAATAAAGATAAACAGGCGTCCCCTCCCACTCAAGTTTCTTTCTTTTCAGACCGGGCGAAGGGTCAGTCAGGTAAGAAAATGATCCAGATCGTTCAAGTGGAAGGGTCTCTCAATGATATGGAAACCTGCACTACTACGACAGTGGACGTGGAGGTTCCTATCGAGCGGACGCCTGTGTACGACGACGAAGGGAAGCCAGTAATGGGTCCAGACTCTGTGTCGGAGTCGGTCATTGCCGATTTCTTGATCGGTAATTACTTACGATTACGAAAACCTAGGCAAATCTACAGAAGCGCCTAGTGTGAAGTTTTCATTTGGACCCGGGATTGCGAGATTGCCTTCCTCAATCCCGTTGAGGCCTGGACTCTCCGATTGTTCACTAACAAATACTAAATTCTAACTTTCTCCAATCTACTTCTGGTTTCTCGGGTGGCCCTTCTCGTCCCCCTGCTGAAACGTTGATGACTACAAGCCTTATGAGCCACCAGAGATTGAGGTTTCCACAACAACGCCAGCTGGGTATGTATTCAGGTATCACGAATGCCAGTTCACCGACCTTTACAATGGCCGTGCTCACGCCCATGCGTGCGGTCTTCGAGTGTGAACACCCCCCGTCAGGCCCAACTTCCGGTTCACTCTCAAGTGACGGATCCTACCCTGGCTGCCATTCTTGCAGGAATGGAACAGCAGCCCGTATTAAGCAAAAATACTATCTCAAGTTGGCTCAAAAATATGATTCAACTAGCATACTCCACGGCTACGGATAGACAAGCCGCATTTGTAAACGTTTCCGGTCACGAGATTAGAGCACTAGCAGCATCATGGCTTTGTGGACTAATAGAACAGTGACAGATGAGAGCGTGCTACTGGAGGTCAAATACATTTGCCTCCTACCTCCGGAACATGATTTTAGTATGTGACAATCTCTACTCCATCGGTCCCCTAGTTACAGCACAGAGGGTGTCCATGGGACCGAGGCCAGCAAGATAGCAAGAAGATCAGACATACATTTTTTAGCCTGCTTGCTGGTGAGTCCATTTTCCTCTCGTTCCCTTTCAAAAAGGGGGCGGATATGTATGCAACTCGACCTTGAAGTCTGAGTAGCGACAATGGTTGCATATAAACATATATCTTACTACTGTCGTATGATCTCATGGATCCTCAGTGAGGTAGAAGATCTTTGATTTCTATTCTGACTAGTCACTGCTCACCTTTATCGCTTTCCACGGTATGTATCAGTTTGTCCGCCATCCTTTCTGTGGCATTCTATGCATAGAATGGAATTAGGTAAGTTTTCAGTGCAAAAAACTAGAAAATTTTACAAGTAAATTTCTTATTATTAAGCTAAAACTTACCTCACTTCCAGTGATGCCCACCCGCCTTCCCCACTGAGATACACCTTGATCGTGTAACTCGGTTGTTAACAAGAAGTAATTGTGAGAGTGAGCTGACATGTGACTAGCAGGGGAGAGAACTGTGCTATTTTAATTCCTACTAGGTGATTTCATGTAGAACAAGGAATACATAGAGTGGAAGTTAGGTAAGTTTTAGCTTAATAACAAGAAATTTTCTATTTTACTCATTCCATATACTTATTTCAGGCTTATTGGACAGCCTTTCACTTCTCTACATTACCATCTACATTATTAATGTCTCCATTTAATTGTCCCCTGATGCCCGAAGGGCTAAAGGGGGACTATAGTATTGGGGTCCGTCGGTCCATCCGTACGACTTCGTTTCTGGACAATAACTTATGAAAAACTGAAGAACTCCAGATCTTGCTTGGGATTGTTTTTCATGCCAATTCGTGGTGCCACCGGAGGGCCAACTTAAAATTTCATTTCCCGGACAATAACTTTCGAAAAACTGAACAGATTCTTCTCAAATCTGGTATGTGGGTAACTCACCTCAAGATCTTGCTTGGGGTTTTTTTTTTTATGCTGATCCACCTGTAGGTGGTGCCACCTCGGAGCCGAGTTAAAATTTTGTTCCTGGACAACTTTGGAAAACCTGAATGAATTCTTTCCAAATTTGGTATGTGGATATCTTGCCTCAAGATCTCGCTTGGGATTGTTTTTCATGCCGATACACCTATAGTTGACGCCACCTGTGGGCCAAGTTAAAATTTCATTTCTGGACAATAACTTCTGAAAACCTTTCTGGATTAGGACAAATTCGGTAATTGTGGGTACCTTGCTACTGGATCTCACTTGGGATTTCTCTCCATGCCAGATACTGAACATTTCAGTTCCAAGCCAAATCAGTTGTTTCAACATGGGGGGACTTCATCCCCTCGGGTTTTCATCATTTGATGGAAACTGAACTTTCAAATGAAAGACCCACCATCTGGCATTGTCTGATGCAAGGGAGATAATAGCTTAGGGAGATAACTCTGTTATCAAATGTAGCTATTAATGGATGCCTCAATCCAAACTCTGCATTAACCTCTGTACATGTTGTTTATGTTTACTGATTTGAATTTCTGTTACAGCTCAGGACAATCCCCTATTTGACCTAGATAAAGACAAGGATAGTATTAACGAGTACACCATTATCCCAGATCAAGAATTTCCTCCCTTGCTGGAACTATGTGCTCGCTTTCTAACTCAAAACAAAGTGGACTGTGATATTGCTCAACTTCCTTGCAATGTCCGAGGTAATTATATTCTGTATGGATAACATCTGTGCATGGGAATGAAGCAAGGTTAGGACACTTACCATTGAGTAAGGAACATTAGCGTATTACACTTTAACCCTTTGAACCCGAGAGTTTCCATGTCTATTAACACCTGACCCTAAGCTCCACGCTAAAATAGGGATACAAATGACAATTTTGTCATATGCATAATCTGAACAGCATTGCTTACCCCCTGGGGACTCTACGAGTGGCAGAGGATCCCTTTTGGACTTGGGCGACCAAACTAAAACTGTGGAGCGGATATGAGTTAAAACGTTATCTGATTGGCCGACTAGTCGGCTCTGGCGTAGGAGGCTGCTAAAGCGGCCTCTCGGGTATATACATTATATCAATAGGCCGCTAAAGCGGCTTCTGGGGTTCAAAGAGTTAAACTGAAAACACATTTCTCAATCATGTGAGATAAACAAGTGTGTGTTGATAACCAGTGTTGATGTAGCTGTATAATGGAAAAAATAGTACTGTATTTAGACCAGAGTATCTTGGTAAGATTCTGGGTATTGTTCAACTGGCATGCATTTTTTTGAAAAAAATGACGATGGAGAGATACGTTTTTTTTATTATTGATATTCTTTTGCACAGACCAAATATGTCCATCTATTTTTTTTTTGACAAACCGATGCAGTAGTTCAATACAATTTGCATGAAACCAACACTGTTGTTTGAGTTACTTGAAGAGTTGGTCTTCAGCAGTGCTATTTCCTGACATCAAACAACTCTTTGACTCAAGAACACTATTTTGGGAAGACTCTCAGAGAGAAATGTGTAAAAACGATGGGGGGGGGGGGATTATTTAAAAAATATAATAAAATCATTTTTGTTGTTGTTGTTGCGGACAATAAAAAGGGTTGACACGGCACTAAAACAATGGTGTGACGGTACCAGTGAAGCTAGAAATTTATTTAGTCTATAATTTATGTGCATTTTTATTTATTTTTTTTTTATAGAGCTTTTGAGTCATGACCTGGAATGTACGACATGCGAGGGACCATGCTTCACCTACTTCTCCTCCAACATGACATTTGTGCCAGTCGGTCCCCAGCAACAGTGGCTCCCCCTCCTGGAGAGATCATGCAGTCCTCATTGTAGTCTTGGGTGTAAGTTCCGAGCTTAGAAAGTTTCATTAATCAGGTTTATTGCTATTGGAAAATGGGTAAAAACAAAGAACGTTCAAATCATGTTGAGAATATTGTGCCTTGACTGAAGTGCTTTTGGGAAACATAGTTTGAAATCTGCTAATATTTCATCAGTATCATTACTCGTGTGGTGGCTATCAGTGTTTAATAGACAAACTAAATGTAAATTGATTTACAAAAAACTGTTTTATTTCATAGATTGGCACAGGTGAGATTTGAGAAAACATATCCCTGATATTTATTAAAATACAGGAATATGTCAAATTGTTGGAGATGTAGAACGCAATTAGGTCAGTAAATATCCGGCTATATTTTGACTGTGCATTGAGTGATCAATTAAGAAAATTTGAATTGTTTCATGAAGGAGATTTTGTTATGGGATTTTTTCCCAGTGTTGGAAAATGAATTCCATTTCCAGTGTGTTTTTCGTAGACTGGAGTAAGGTACAGATATTTAATGTCTTTAATATCAGATATTCTTGAAAGGTACAGGGTACTGTATTTGTATTCACAAGTAACATGTTTAAAGATGTAATCAGCCTCAAAATGGATGGATTTTGTAAACTCTCCCCTGTGCATTTTTTTTAGCTGGGAAGATTACTAAAGCATCATATGTATTATATTTGATAATAATGGGATCGTCATATACAACGAATGCAAGAATATCTTGTCAGATAAATTTGTAACTCTGCCCGCTTCGACGGCTTTTCTGTCTCGCCATTGAGTGTGTGTTGTACGCGGAGAGGAAAATGACGTCACTGCGTGACGTATGAGTAACGTATCGACGCTCACGAATTTAAATGCTGCACAGCTGCAGCCATGGAATAACGTCATGGCTCGTGTCTACAGTTCGGTAATGTCGCACAGCATACGTTGGTAGAATGCACCATACGTGTATACGCTTGTTGACACGGTCGTGGAAAAATAAACAGCATGCCATGCCGTTTATTTTTAAAGATCAATTCCTTCTATTTTCTCGTGAATGGTAAAAACAAGTTTAGTTTCTTTTGTGGTCAAATGTGTTTCATTTTGTACCTGTTGTAACATATGTCACTTTCGCTGAGTTTGAGAGACATTGATTTCAGCCCAGATTTGAGGCTGATTACATCTTTAAGTATTGAAGACATATCAGAAATTCTGTGATTTACCTTGTACATGTTGTTAAACCTATCCATACAAACCATGTTTGGGACTGATCATTCTGTGTTTGACTTGAATGGAGGTTCAACACATTGGAAATTGAATATTGCATACGTGCATCATCACCGTTGATATTTACAGGTTTGTTGGTTTATGGAGGTATCTTTACATGAGTTTCACTGTATAATATCCACTATTCAATGTGGTAAACCAACTCCGTTAGTGATTAAGTTTTGGTGAAAAGATACTATTTTATATGTACTGTAATGCATGGTACAATGTATGAAATGTATGAATTGGGGTGAATGAGCTTGTGATGTGAAATTTCGAGGGCGTTAGGGAGACTTTGCATGGAATGTTGTAGAGAAGTGAAACTTTGACGGTGTTAGAAGAGAATCTGTATAGAATGTTGTAGAGAAGTAGAATTTCAGAGGTGTTAAGGTTACTGTTGCCGGTCAAGGCTTCAAAATGTCCAAAAAAATGTTTTCGTCTTATATTCAAGTGCACAGTCAAATCTATAAGTTGGAAGAAGAAAAATCATTAAAATTTGTGTTTTTATAGCAAAAATTAGACTTTTAAAACTCAAAAGTCATTCACTGTGTATTAGCAAAGGCTTGGTTTTTGCCCTTTTTCTCCGTTTAGTTTTTCACCGCTATGTCCATTTTCTCTTTCTAATTTCTCTCTCAGTATTGGACATGGAAACATGAAATTTGAGCACAATATTCCACATATGCAGACCTTCACAACGGTGCCACAATTTTTTTTAATTCGGATCTGTTCTTCAGTTATTTATGATTTAGTCGAGGGGAGTCATGTTTTTTATTTTGTTTTCAATTCTTCAAATTTGCACGCTGATAAAATACTCCTAGGGCATAACTAAAAAAACTGGCACCGTTTTCTTATTCAAATAGTAAATTTTATTATTCAAAAACATCAAGTTTGTTGGATGGAAACTGTAAGAGTTATTAGCGCGTCTTTTTGAAGACCATAATATCCGAAATGATGTCATATATCGTGATATAAATCACTTGGGACAACAACAAAACAGAAATTTATCCCAAAAAAGATAAATTCCCTGAATAAAGAGCTTTCAGAAAATGTATAGTTTGAATGCATGTAAAAGATTCATTGTAGCTTAATTAAGCAAAATTGTGATGCGTGCGCAAAAATAACTGGGACCGGCAACAGTAACCTTAAGAAGATTGACATGGAATGTTGTAGAGATGTGTAACTTTGAGGGTGTTAGAGGAGAATTTGTATGGAATATGTTGTAGAGAGGTGAAACTTTGAGGTTGTTAAAAGCTAGGGGAGAATTGTATGGAATGTTATGGAGAATTAGATTTTGAGGGTGTTAGGGGAGACTTTGTATGGAATGTTGTAGAGAAATGTTGTGAGGGAGTTATAGATGGGGATTTGTATAGAGTGTTGTAGAGAAGTGAAATTTTAAAGGTGTTGGTGAGACGATCTAGGAATGTTGTAGAGAAGTGGAAATCAGAGGATGTTGGTATGAAATGTTGATCTTGGTACAGTTATATGCAAACTCAATTGTCCCCCTAAGTGCTTCAGAATGTGTACCTGTGTTTTTATTTGTGATGATATCAAAGATTTACAATGACATACATTGTATTTCAGTCCTTGTCCAGTATTATATTGTCCATTGCTTAAAAACTGCTAAGCTTGATCTCACAATGTGTCTGTATTTGTTTGTTTTGGGCTCAACATGTAAATTACTACATGGGTAATGGCAGAAGTGGATGAGTTTTCATGAACTTCTGGTAATGGTTATATGTACAGTGATTTCTTTGATTGGCATTTAGAAGTTGGCGTATATAACACAATGCTATTCTATGGATAACAACTTCTTTATTGCTGTGGAGCTGACGTTTCGTTGGAGATACTTACAACTTTTTCAAAGCTAATGAAAAAGATAGCTTTGAAAAAGTTGGAAGTATCTCCAACGAAACGTCAGCTCCACAGCAATAAAGAAGTTGTTATCCATAGAATAGCATTGTGTTATATATGTACAGTGGTTTGATGTACAGATTTATCTATCAGTTCTTGTATCACTATCCATTTCTCAGTTGTTATCATCAATATTCATGCAGTTCTGAATATGTAAACATGTACTAATGAACATATATGGGTGTTCTGTCATTCCAACTTTGCTAATTATCTACATATATTGAATATTCAATTCCAGATAAATTCCTACATAGGACATTCCAAGGACACTTTTATTTATATGCCGTTTATTCTCATTTTATATGCCATGCATTGCCATCGGATATTTTTTTGTATAAATTATTTTGAATTTTAAATGTTTATCAAAATCGTAAGGATCACATTATAAATTTTCTTTGTTACTTGCCAAAAGTACATGTATAAGTTTTGAGAATCTGTTTTGCGAAAATTTGGAAAATATTATGTATTTATCCTCTTTAATTTCTTCACAAAATACTTCTGCACTCTCATGAGAAAGCAAGGTTTCAAAAGAATATTTTTACAAAAAGACAAAATATACACAGTATATTTATATTATTTATCCGTGTACAGATGTATATATCATCCTTTAAGCAATGTCATTGTGGAACTATATATATACATATGTGGTGTCATACATGGGATATGATCAGTGTATTATCATAGCTCCAATTCTTATCCTTGAAGGTTACTTTGTTGTCCTCCGCCACGAAGTGGTGGGAGGACTTGGAAATGCTAGCCGTCCGTCCTTCCGTCCGTCCTTCCGTCCGTCCGTCCGTCCTTCCGTCCGTCCCTCCGTCCGTCCTTCCGTCCGTCCGTCCCACATCTTGTGAACGCGATATCTTGAGAACAATTCGACCAATCGACTTCAAACTTGAGAAGGTGCTTCACATCAGTTGGACGGCCATTGGTATTGATTTTCACTGAGGTACGTAATCCAAGATGGCCGCCATCGACCATATTGGATTCTGTCCGTCCCACATCTTGTGAACGCGATATCTCGAGAACAATTCGACCAATCGACTTCAAACTTGAGAAGGTGCTTCACATCAGTTGGACGGCCATTGGTATTGATTTTCACTGAGGTACGTAATCCAAGATGGCCGCCATCGACCATATTGGATTCTGTCCGTCCCACATCTTGTGAACGCGATATCTCGAGAACAATTCGACCAATCGACTTCAAACTTGAGAAGGTGCTTCACATCAGTTGGATGGCCATTGGTATTGATTTTCACTGAGGTACGTAATCCAAGATGGCCGCCATCGACCATATTGGATTCTGTCCGTCCCACATCTTGTGAACGCGATATCTCGAGAACAATTCGACCAATCGACTTCAAACTTGAGAAGGTGCTTCACATCAGTTGGACGGCCATTGGTATTGATTTTCACTGAGGTACGTAATCCAAGATGGCCGCCATCGACCATATTGGATTCTGTCCGTCCCACATCTTGTGAACGCGATATCTCGAGAACAATTCGACCAATCGACTTCAAACTTGAGAAGGTGCTTCACATCAGTTGGATGGCCATTGGTATTGATTTTCACTGAGGTACGTAATCCAAGATGGCCGCCATCGACCATATTGGATTCTGTCCGTCCCACATCTTGTGAACGCGATATCTCGAGAACAATTTGACCAATCGACTTCAAACTTGAGAAGGTGCTTCACATCAGTTGGACGGCCATTGGTATTGATTTTCACTGAGGTACGTAATCCAAGATGGCCGCCATCGACCATATTGGATACTGTCCGTCCCACATCTTGTGAACGCGATATCTCGAGAACAATTCGACCAATCGACTTCAAACTTGAGAAGGTGCTTCACATCAGTTGGACGGCCATTGGTATTGGTTTTCACTGAGGTACGTAATCCAAGATGGCTGCCATTGACCATATTGGATTCCATCCGTCCCAGATCTTGTGAACGCGATATCTCGAGAACAATTCCATCCATCAACTTTAAGCTTGGGAAGGTTCTTCACATCAGTCAGACGGCCATTGGTATTGATTTTCACTGAGGTACGTAATCCAAGATGGCTGCCATTGACCATATTGGATTCCATCCGTCCCAGATCTTGTGAACGCGATATCTCGAGAACAATTCCATCCATCAACTTCAAGCTTGGGAAGGTTCTTCACATCAGTCAGACGGCCATTGGTATTGATTTTCACTGAGGTACGTAATCCAAGATGGCTGCCATTGACCATATTGGATTCCATCCATCTCGGATCTTGTGAACGTGATATCTCGATAACAATTTGACCAATCGACTTCAAACTCGAGAGGGTGTTTCACATCAGTTAGACAGCCATTGGTATTGATTTTCATTGAGGTAGTATGTAATCCAAGATGGCTGCCATTGACCATCTTGGATTTCACTCGCCCATATTGTACCCGTCTGTGTTGTGAACGCGATATCTTGATCTATTCCACCCATCGATTTATAAACCTCACCATCCACAAATCCATATACAACTACAGACTTACATTCCAGTGTTACACTACCCATTACTGCTTCCCAAACCTCCTCAAATTGTCTCAACAATTCCAGATAAATGTCTCTTTCCACATACACATATCCACTTTCCAAGTTATATTTAAGGAGATAATGGAAGCGTATATGCTGCATGCTCTCAAACAGGCTACTTGGCGGAGGACCTGCTAGCTACTCAGCTTGTTCTAATTTATGACAATTGATGCATAATGTGTTTTGAAAAATTAATATTTCTTCTAGTTAAAACTTTATTTGAGTGATCATTTTAATCATTGTACTGTTATTGGTACAAATTTGTGCAATTTATTTGTTTTACTTTTCCCCTAATATTATTAAGGTTATTAAGCATTCCATGTTACTCTGATTGAAGGTTGATTTATCGTGAGGCAGCTGGCTGTCCTGGGCTCTACACACTGTTCAGAGACTAAATCTATGTGCTAACCCTATCTGGCTTCGGCAAATTCTTTGTAACAAGCTCTTCCAGAAAATGAAAGTATCCAACTCGTCTGATAATGTGACATTGATTCATATTCAATGATTTTCTCTTATTTGAGGGATTTCTCCACAAAAACTAAACCTGCCATTTAAAAAGCGGGTAACATTTATATTCAATTATTTTAGGATGACAATTTCATGGTAAACCATAGATACTACAACTGGATGGGGGACTTGAATCAATGCTTCCGCGAGTTGGGCACAGTAAAATGCAGGCCCTCTAATCAGTGGCTCAGTCGCACATTATTGAGAGAACAAAGATCCTCGCTGTTTATGGACCAATGACTTAAGCTGATCAAATAGTCTCCTGGGTTAAAAGATAGGGAAATTTGAAATTATACAACCCAGTAGCTGATCAGCTGAAGTGACAGGTCAGCAAACATGCAGGCCCTTCATTATTCTTTCAATAATGTGCAACTGAGCTATTAGAGGAAGCGGAGATGTTTAATAAGAGTGGGGCAGTGTGTTTGCATTCACTGTTGGTGATTGATACCAAACTCTAATGGGTGTGTTTGATATTTCAACTATGCTTTACCAAGAACGTGTCATCTCAAAAATATTTAGATGCTAAAACTGTACAGTGAATTGGGAAATCATAATTTCATGTGAAATATTATACTTCTGAAAAGATTTTGAAGAAAAGGAATAAAAATGATATTTTTCAGTTACATCGTCATGGCCGCCATTTTGATGCTTTGCTGGGGGGGTCATGCAAATAGGCTGAAAATTACCCCAATATCATAAGCTATAAGGTGACAAAGTTTAAGCTTTTGATTTCTTGTCTTTTTTCAGCATCAGAGAAAAGTTCACTAATGGGCTTGTTTCCCACCCCCTGTTCAGGTAATATTGGGTTACACTACAAAGCAAACCGTGTTTAGTGCAAGTGTATTGTCTATGACAGAATCTGGTTTATAGTGGTTGAAAACTATAGGAGTTGGTGGATTTAATCTACATGGCTGTCCTAATTAATCCCATTAATCTATGTATTTTTTATAGGCTAAATTAGGCTATAGTGCGAAGGGATCCCATTCTGTGTTTTTATAAGCCTTCCAACCTGACTCTTTGGAGAAACTGTGACTGCTGACCATGCTTGGGACACGGATATACTGACAGTACAGACAAGCTTCTGGCTTATAGAGGGCAAATACAATATATTTATATACACACTGGACCATGCCCTATGTCAGTTGAGTTTAGGCAGGTTTTATTGTATGATATATTTACAGATGTGTCAGAACAGACAGGTTCAATGTGCTTCTTATACCTGAGCTTATGTTCATTCCAAGCAGCTTTTGGCGATAATTTACTTAACTAAAATCATTAATATGTTCTTCAGCATATCATACATCTGTTCGTTCTTACTTTATCAGCATTCTATTTTGATACACAATACAGGTTAATACAATTGGAAATTATTCTTTAATTTATTAACATTTGTTTTGAATGTTGTTAATTACCGGTACTCATTAATATTTGTTATGTTCTTTGGTTATATTATTTAATTGTTGTGTTTTTGGGCTACAATAAAATCCTGTTGATATTCAAAGTTTGTATTGGAGCTGGTTATTGGTTGGTCACATGCTAATTGTCCCCCGCCACATAAGTGGGAGGGACTTAGAAACTCTTGGCATCCCTATTCCATCCTTCCATCATTCCGTTGCAAATTTCTTGTCCGACCAATAACTCGAGAACTATTGAAGCGATCGACTTTAAACTTGGAGAGTGCCTTGACATCAGTGAGAGGATGGTTGAGATTGCTTATTGTTGGCCATCCCTGCCATGATTTGGTATTTTGTAACATGGTATAAAATAATATATACCAAGGTATAAAATGTTTTCAGGCATCCTATAAATTATTTTGTACCATGGTATAAAAACGCCAAGCCTGCCATACCTGCGACTAAGAAAATCTGTAGTTCAAATGTCCGGTCAAACTTCAGCAATATATTTTGTTAAGACCGGATGAAACGTAACTTCCAGTTCTTCATTTTGATATTTTCAGTATAATATCGAACGCATATGCTCTCTTCAATCGGCAATGTTTAATATCACACGATCCCGTAACCGGCAATATTCTCAATTTAATGACCATGAGAAATCGCAGTTCAAACATACATTTTGTTTGAGACATAATGAAAATCAACTTAGTTGTTACAATTGGTTATGTTCAAAATGCTAAAAAAATGCAAGTTTTATCAAAAACTAATTCTAAGGAAACTCTTTGATCTGGAAGTTTTTCCATCGCACAACAGCATTAACCCACGATATTATCAATCTCGCAACCACGATAAATGGGGGATTTTCGAATAGTTATGACCGCAGTTTTTCGTGAATGGGCCGTTTTCGATTACTTAGGGAACAGTGTTGCGTGACTTGGCGAAAAATGCCCGTTTTCGAATTTACTTAGGGTCGCGAACACTTAGGGAACTTACCGTAATGCGGAAAATAGCCTGGCAGCTAGGAACTTTCACCACATATGTTATCAGGTACCGAATGAGGTGGGGCGCTCTCAATTTGATAGTGATAGTCACCGAACGTCTCTTATTTATTGCTCAAATCGACACCTGCTATTGCTTAGCCTTAATCCTCCGTAGGAGATTCCATTTGCAGAAGAAAATCTCCCCTTAGGGAGCTCAGTCGGGTTGCTCTGCACCTGCGTGCTCATGAAAACCGCCTCTTTCTTCCTGCAACTGCTCGCGTGCAGTTGTGTTTTGACGGAGTTCCTATCTTTGCTAGTTTGGACATAACCTGGTGTTATTTCTCTAAGCTAATTACTTGCAGTTTACTTGGATCACAATGTCGGATCTTACTGTCCCTGTGAATTCTAAATCTTGCTGTTCTTGTCGGCGTTTTTGGTCTGTTTTGGACTCGTGCATTCTGTTTCTCATGCAAAGGACATCTTTGCTATCGACAGGCCACGTGTATGGAGTGCCTGAACTGGGACGACGCTACCTGGAAGAATTATGCCCAGGCTAGACGGGCGTTCTTGTTATGGGCTTCTGAGGACCTTAGTTTATCTGGCGACGAGAGACATCAAAACGAAATTGCTCTCATCGGGGAATTTAAATTTAATGAAGATCTTCCTAGTTCACGTTTGGAAGTATCTCGTCTTCTCAGTCCTACCATTCCCCCTAGTGGTGTAGTTAGACAGGTCGATATTGACAAATTTCCAGACAGTCTAGGTCGTGGTGGTAAGAACTCGTCTGGCGGGTCGGTGACTAAGTCCGTTCCTTTGTTTGCGACAACAAAGGATCCTGTCTCCAAGCGACCGGCCTTTTCTGAGTAGTCTTTTGTTATCGAAGAACAAAAGATTTCAGCTTCGCGGGTTACTACTTCGCCCAATCTATTGTCGGACGTCTTTCCACAGTCTAGATCTATGAAAAAGAAAAAGCTTCGACGCATTTCGACTTCGCCTCTGTGTTTTAAATCTCGGCTTTCTTCTACAGCTGTTTTGTCCAAAACAGCTTCGCGGACTACAGCTGTTCGTTCGGACTCTACTGCGACTTTTTGAGTTTCGGATTTACAGCCTTCGGGTTCAACTTCAGTTGATTTCTTACAACGTCGTTCTTGTACGCCACAACGTCGTTCCCATTCACCTAAGTGATGTTCTCGTACATCACAACGCCGTTCCCGTTCTCCGCAATGCTATTCTCGTTCGCCATTATGTCGTTATGTTACACCACAACGACGTCCCAATATGCCGTCACGTCGTTCTCATACACCTGTACGTCGTTCTCGTTCGCCTGTTCGTCATTCACGTACGCCTCAACACTGTTCCCGTACGTTAGCATGTCGTTCACTTACATCTGTACGTCATTCTCGTACACCACAATGTCGTTCCCGTACGCCGGCACGGCGTTCTCGTATACCTGTTCGCTGTTCCCGTACGCCACAACGCCGTTCACCACGTCGTTCTTCTACACCTCCTTTAAGTTCGACATTCCCGGACTCCATTTCTGGATCAGTCTCTTGATCGTTTGTTGTCTGCTTCTCATCGAGGCACCGACGGTTGTTCGCCTGAATGGCGCTCGACTTCAGCGTCTTCGTCTTCTAGTCGGGATTCTTCACCTTCTTCTAACAATTCTGTAGATGCGTCGACTACTACTGCTGTCCCTTCATCTTCTCGTTCTAGAGTTAAGTGTGCGACAGCGGCTTCTTCCGCTTTCTCGTCTGTTTCGCCTACGACATCCCTTACTTGTGCACCGTCTCTGGCTTGGGCGTCTAATTGTGTTATCTTTGATCGTCAGCTGGAGGATGACAACAAGTTTAAGAAACCCACTTTTTCGTTTTACCAACTCCATGATGGCGTTCTTCCAGACAAACCTCCCAGACGTGATCGGGATTTGGGTAAAGTTTTGGAGATTTCTAAATCATCTTCCCTTGGGTTTCCCGTCAAAGTTGTTGATAATCTTCTGGAGATGTTGCTTGCATGGTTCGGCTCTTTTGTCTCCTGGTCGCCTTGCTTACTTATGAGGTTTTATTGACACACTCAACAAGTCTAATCGTCATATTGAGGGAGGTGCTTTTTCTTATGTCTCGCTTCTTCAGGTACAGCGAAAAGCATTGCTTCGCGACACTAAGTCGGATGTTCCGGTTTTTGCGATAAACCAACTGTTGCATCAGCCGTTAACTTCTAAGTCTGTCTTCAACAACGTAATCGAGTCTGTCATGCCTGCTATTCGTGAGGAGAGGACTTATAGACTCCTTTCCGCAGCGGCTCGGCGTCCAGCATTTTCCTTTGACCGGAGGTCAAATCGGAATCAAGCATCCAGGTCTTTCCATCGAGAGGGTTTCCCTCCTGGTAATTTTCGTGCCTTTGACAAGTCTTCACATTCCCGTGGCCGTCGCACCACGCGTGGGAAGTCTTTCAGAGGGAGAGGTGCTTCCAACAAGTGACTATCTGCAGTCCATCTCCCATCCTCGTACCATAGATTTTCATCTGTCCGCCTTCCGTCCTTTCAGTCATCAGGTCGTCGGCGGCCGTTTGCAACACTTCTGGGAGAATTGGCAGCTCATTACAGACGACGTCTGGGTTCTCGAGACATTGAAAAACGGATTCCTCTTCCAGTCCCAACCCAGACTCATCTCTCGACCTCGTCCTTCTCTACTGCCAGTTCCCGCAGGACACGTTCAGACGCTTCTTTCCTCTGTCACCACGCTCATCGCCAAAGGTGCCATCAGAGAGTTGCCTCAAGCCGAGGACAGCGTCGGTTTCCACAGTCATGTCTTCCTTGTTCCGAAGAAAGATTCTGATCAAAAGCGTATGATCATCGATCTCAGGCGGCTCAACAAACTTCACCTGTCACCACCGCCTCATTTCAAGATGACGTCAGTCTCATCGATCCGGGCCTGCGTACATCACCGGGATTGGTTGGCCTCCATCGATTTGCAAGACACATATCTCCATATACCCATTCATCCTCGTCATCGGATTTTCCTACGATTCACCATCAATGGTCGTCAGTTCGAGTGGCAAGTCCTCCCGTTTGAGAGTCAACAACGCTCCATGGCTTTTCACCCGTATCACTTCTCCAGTCATGGGGTTTCTCCATCTATGGGGCATTCACATCAAGGTTTACATAGACGACATCCTCATGTGGGCAGCGGACAAGTCTCTTCTCAACGCTCAGATCCGGTTTACCCTGCTCGTTCTGCGACATCTCGGGTTCATTCCTCACCCTCAGAAGTCAGAGCTGGTACCAGCACAACTTCATCGTTACAATGGGGCAGTTTTCGACACTCTCCATCAAGTGGTTCATCCCCCGGAAGACCGTTGGACCAAAATTCAGGCGTTGGTACTAAGGTTTTTGTCATCAACTCATCAGCCTCTTCAGCTTTGGCAATGCCTTCTAGGGCTACTTACATCCACGCAGGACCTTACTCATTACGAACGACTCCAAGTTCGGTCGCTGCAGTACCATCTGTCTCCTTATCTTCAGACGTCATCCCTCAATCCATTAGTGCCGATATTGACGTCTCTACATCCACATCTGATTTGGTGGCAGTCCCGCCACAACGTCATGCAGGGAGTTCCGTTCCGATCTCCAACTCCGGATCACCATCTCTACACCGATGCTTCCGAGACCGGTTGGGGAGCCCATCTGGACGGCCTGGAGGTGTCCGGCAGATGGTCGATGTTGGATGCCAGACTTCATATCAACCTTCTGGAGATGAAGGCAGTCATCCTAGCAGTTCAGCATTGGAGTTGTCATCTCGTGAATTCGCCCCTTCTCATCGCAACGGACAACTCTACTGTCATTGCTCACATCAACAAGATGGGTACCACCCGATCTTTCTCAACGTTTCGTCTGGTGTGGGATCTTTTTGACTGGGCCCTCATACATCACTGCCATCTCACTGCTCGCCATGTTCTGGGTCGGCTCAATGTCTTAGCGGATCGCCTTTCTCGTCCCGACACCGGGCTTCAGACCAAATGGCAGCTTCATCCGGAGGTCTTCCATCGTATCAACAGCATCTGGGAGACTCCCTTGATTGATCTGTTTGCGACGAGGAACAATGCGCAGCTCGCCCTCTTCGTCAGCTCGATTCTGGACTCTCGAGCTTTTGCCATCGATGCTCTCTCAATCAGCTGGGACAACTTCCTGGCATATGCCTACCCTCCCATTGCCCTGCTTCAGGAAGTTCTTCAAAAGATTGCTCAGCACGACTGCGCCATCCTGCTTGTAGTTCCGTGGTGGCCTCGTCGTCTGTGGTTTCCGGCTTTGGTTCCGCTTCTCACCGCCCCTCCATGTCGCCTTCCAGTTTGGCCCAGCCTGTTGCGCCAACCTCACAGGATAATCCATCACAACCCACGCTGGCTCAACTTACACGTCTACAGACTATCCAGAGTGCACTTACAGTCCAAGGATTTTCAGCAGAAGTTGCAGAGACGATGGTTTCAGCCAATCGATCTTCCACATCGCAGCTCTATCTATCAAAATGGGCTTATTTCGTCTCCTGGTGCCGAGAATGTGACACCGATCCCGACTCTGCCTCTCTTTCCTTAGTAGCTGACTTCCTCCTTCACCTACATCGAGATAAGAGGTTTCAAATCAGCACCATTGAGGGGTATCGGTCAGCTTTGGCTAGGGTTTTACGTCTTTCGACCGGCATCGACATTAGTCTGAATGACATCTCTGCTCTCCTACATGCCTTCGCTTTACAGTCTCGCCGTACTCGACAACTGTTACCGAAGTGGGATATTGGTGTGGTTCTTAGTGCTCTGCTTCATCCACCTTTCGAACCTCTACAGTCAGCCTCTACTAAAGCTGTTTCCTACAAGACTGCTTTCCTGTCGGCCTTCGCTTTGGCTTCTAGAGTATCCGAGCTTCACGCCCTGGAGAAGAAGTCGTTGACCTGGACGGCAGGTTGGTCTCGCATCTCTTTCCGTCCCGTTCCAGAGTTCATCGCCAAAAATGAGGCTGTGCGCCAAGGTCCTTGTGCTCAACGTTTGTACTCTATCCCTGCATTAACAGACTTTGTTCGTGGCCTTGATGACGACATCCTGTTATGTCCTGTACGAGCTATACATCACTACCTCACTCGTACCGACCCTGGTCGGGGATCTCGTCGACTGTTATTCCTGTCTCTTCATCCAGCTGTGGTTCGTGACATCACCAAGAATACTGTGGCGTCTTGGTTGAAGAAGACCATTAAGTGGACATACCAACTCGCCCTTGACGCTCCCCCACTTCTGGCCTCTGCTTCTTCCCATGTAATTCGTGCCATCGCTACATCATGGCCTTTATGAAAGAACTTATCCTTGGAAGACATTGTTGCTTGAATTTCTCATTAAAAATACCTATGTGAAATTTGGCAACACAATATATCAACAGCATATAGGCATTCCAATGGGTACTCTTTGTGCACCCCTATTGGCTGACCTATATCTGTTCTCTTATGAATACGACTATATGCAGGCGCTTTCAAAAACCGATCCATTCAAAGCCCGTTCCTTCTCATTCACCAAACGCTATATAGACGATCTTCTCATTGTGGATAATCGCTATATAAATGACGCAGTGAAGGATATATATCCACCTTCACTGGATTTGAAGGAAACTACAGATAACCCTACAGGCACATCGTATCTAGACCTATATCTCTATAAAAATGAAGCGGGCCTTCTCTCTCGTCGATTGTATGACAAAAGAGATGATTACAATTTCGACATCGTAAGCTATCCCTTTCTGGACAGTAATATTCCAGTGGGACCTGCATATGGCGTATACATATCACGCCTAGTAGCATTTGCTAGATCCTGTGTTAAATGTGACGATTTTAATCAACGTCCCAAAACATTGTTGCAGAAACTTATAAAACAGGGCTACACCACCAAGCGCCTCCACTCAAAGTTTCTCAAATTTGGCCATACATATCGCATGCTGATAGCAAAATGTGAGCGTAGCGTGCAAGATCTATGGCATTACGTTTCGTAACTTGTGTCTAATTCCGCTTAACCCGGGGCTAGGGGCCTTATCAACCCATGTACTTCAAGATCCTCATGGTACTCATATGAACAGGCACAATCAAAGCGTGACTGAGATACATCATTCTTTAGATGACGACTTTACAACGAATATTATGGATTAAGAATACTGATCAGCGATACGGATGTGATATTTTTGGAACCTCATGATGTCTTGCTGACATCATTGAAAACTGTTGACCGCTTCTCTCTTATACTATGTATACTATGATTGTCTTTTTGAATTCGATGCTAATACTGTTATATGGAATATGGAATAGGTCTTTGGATTATGGACGCGGATATTGTCTAATGGACGACGGCTGAATTATGAATGACGGACCAGACGCTTGTAATTGTCCAGTCCTGTGCTTGGAGTGCCTAATTCAACTTTTACCGACTTCTATCTGAGAGACATGTCAGAGCAATCAGATAGAGTGACCACACTTGGGCCGCTGGTGGCTGCCCAGCATGTGGTCCAGTAGCTTTTCCAAAAAAAAAGGGGGGGGGGCATCATCGCAGCTAGTCAGCCATCTCACATGTCCACCACAGTACATGATCACCTCAACAGGTCAGCCAGTTGCCAACTCACAAGACATCTTACAAGACCTGACACAATGGTGAGTATTTGCATTTAGGTATATTTGTGTCAGTTTCAGGTTTAAAGTACAGAGAGTTGGTGTAAGACGGCAAATAAGACCAACTTACATGATCATCACAAGAAAGTCAGCTGCAGTCAACTCACAAGACATCTTACAAGACCTGACACATCCGTGAGTATTATTTCAGGTTTATTGGTGTCAGTAACAAGGGACTAAAGTACAGAGAGTTGGCGTAAGACGGCAATTGGACTTAGTGGTATAAGATGGTCACCTTGTATACGATGTTGCCTGGTATGTACATGACCCTTCTATCCGTTATACATTGCTTACCACACGAATACTCATAGCGCCTCCGGCCCGAGTTCCTTCGTCGGGTAATATTGTGCACCACATCCACGATCGCGGTTTCTAGGACGAGTAATTGGTGGTCACATTCACAATCTGTTACTGATTTACTCCATGACTACCCACAGCGTCTCCGACCCGGGTCCCTCTGTCGAGTATTTAGTGTGCCACGTCCGTGATCATCTCAGCGGTTACTCTGCTAACTACAGGAACTATAACAAGGCTGAGGTCCCTACCTCCATCTGTTGGGAGTGTGGCTAAGCAATAGCAGGTGTCGACTTGAGCAAATAAATATTATACATTTATAAACAATGTTACTATTTATTATCAAATCAAACCTGCTATTGCTTTGATTGCCCACCCATCCTACCTCTCACTCTACGGCCTTGCACAAACACACACTACAGGCTGCAGGAGTAAGAAAGAGGAGGTTTTCCTGAGAGCGCAGGTGCAGAGCAACCCGACTGAGCTCCCATAACTTTTATTCTGCAATAAACGGAGGATTAAGGCTAAGCAATAGCAGGTTTGATTTGATAATAAATAGTAACATTGTTTATGAATGTTTAATTTTTGTAATCCTTATGTCGTAATTTATTTGAAGAATCATTTGGATTTAGATTCACCGATATACGTTTTTTATTATTAAATAGACGTTAGAAACAAGAATAAACAAGCGACAAACGAGAAGCGGGATATTCGCAATAAATGAGAGTAGTATATAAAGCATGAATTCAATCACATTGACCTACTATAGCGACCTAATTTTGGCGTGACATGGCGGTCATGGTCACCATAGTACCGGCAAAGCTCACTTGACCGGAAGTGACCTCGGGGGATGTATTCCTCCGCGGCGATGCGGTCATTTCCGGCGGTGATGCGGTCGCTTCCGGGGAGAAGCCTCGGCGGACAGAAAGTAGTTCCATGTCAACGAGACTTCAAATACGGGGGTCGTCGCTTTGCCTGAAACTTCGGGAATGTCCGGCAATCTTCGGCAATGTCCGGTCATCTCCGCCAATGCCCGGTGGGTAATCGAATTACAAGCGTCTAGTCCGTCATTCATAATTCAGCCGTCAAGTCAAGGGTCCCGGGTATAGCTTCTGGGTTTTAACCCCCATACATAGCCATACAGCAAGAGAAGGGGAATCCTCTTGGTTTTAGCTGGAGTCGAACCAGCACTGCGCGCTCCAGAAGCGGGCACGTTATCCACTGCACCACGAGTCAGCCTATACTAGGCAAGGTTGAAAATACCCAAAGGACAGATCTATATTAGGCTATGGTGTAGGTCCAATCGGGAACACACGCATGGCCATTTGCGGTATGGAAGTATTGGGGTGGTCAATTTTTTTTCTTTTTTTCTTGTGGATTTTAGTATGGGGTTTGGCTGAAAAATTCAGGCAGGTCAGGGGTGGACATGTTAGGTCCATTCTGGCGCAGTGGACAATGAATGGGGAACCCACTCATGGACATTTGCGGTATGGGATGTGGCACCTTGTTTTCTTTATCTCGAGCTGTAGAACACGATGGGAGGGGTCTCGAGGCCATGCATTGACTTTTGTTGAAAAGTGCTGATGAGGCATGTGCAGTAGGTCGGCAGATCGAAGTGGACGTTTTGGGGTCTAGGTGGACCCATAGTGGTTCGATTGGTTCGCGTGAGGTATCAGTTTGACACACTCGTGGGGGAGCGTCCAACTGGATGGGTGTGGGGGTGGGAATATGGTTTATCTGCGCATGCGCAGTAGAAAAAGTGTCTTTGAATGGACGTTTTGCTGTCGAGACGGACCAATAGTGGTCCGATTGGGCCGTGTGAGGTGTCATCGTGAAGCATTCATGGGCACCATCCGACTGGACTAATGTGTTGTCCGTTTTCAACAATCTGCGCATGCGCAGACAGGAAATTGTGGGAAAAGGGTACTGGAATGAATGTTTTGGGGTCGAGGTGGTCCCATATTGGTCCGATTGGGTCGTATGGGGTATCATTTTGAAGCTCTCATGAAGGAGCGTCCAACTGGACTGGTGTGGAGTAAAAGTAGCGCAATGGGCGCATGCGCAGGCAGGGAATGGTGGGAAAAGGGCATTGGAATGGACGTTTTGGGATCGAGGTGGGCCCATATTGGGCGTTCTAGGTCGGGGAGGGTATTCATGTGAAGAGCTCCTCCAGGCCGATCAAGTCATGGGTGGGTGCATGTTTCACAGAAAAAAACGGACTTTACACCCAGTGAGTCATAGAAATGAGAATATTGTTGTTGAGATAGTGTAGTCTCTCAATTTCGGGGAAGTAAAAGTCAAGGGATGATGTAATCCAGTTGCCCTTTAGTAGTAGAAAAAAACAGAAGCCCAGTATATTTGCCCTGTGACCTTTGTGGATAGTTTTACAGTAACGCCTTAACGCTCATCGTTATGCCTTAACGCTCTATCTTAACGCCTTAATGCCCCATCTTAACGCCTTATCCTAACGCCTTAACGCCCTAGCATACCAGTGTTTTATCCTTGCGCGAGATTGTACCATGCTATTATATAATACTAACACATCGACAATGTCTATGTATCAATCCATTCACTCCAGGGAATAAAACATGGTGGTCCCGGAAGATGTCATTGCTCTACACCGGGACATTGTACGGGTGTTTAGCTGAAAAAAACCCTGTTTTGTAGGTCATCGTTCTCTTTGTCAGGGTAAATTTTTCGAGAATTTTCTGAAAAAAAAACCCTGTTCTATTTATAGATCACTCGGGAGTAGTAAAGAAAGGGGAGCTTCAGAGGTCTCAACCTTGCCTAGTATGGGCTGACTCGTGATGCAGTGGATAACGTGCCCGCTTCTGGAGCGCGCAGTATGGGTTCGACTCCCCTTCCCCTTCTCTTTCTGTATGGGGATTACAATCTAGAAGCTATACCCGGGACACTTGACTTCGATTACCCACCGGACATTGCCGGAGATGACCGGACATTGCCGAAGATTTCCGGACATTCCCGAAGATTCAGGCAAAGCGACGACCCCCGTATTTGAAGTTTCGTTGACATGGGACTACTTTCTGTCTGCGGAGGCTTCTCCCAGGAGCAACCCCATCACCACCGGACATGACCGCATCACCGCGGAGGAATACATCCCCCGAGGCCATTCCGGTCACGTGATCGTCACGTGACCTTTGCCGGAGCTATGGTGACCTTGACCGCCGCATCACGCCCCAATTAGGTCATGAAAGTAGGTCAATGCGAGTGAATTAACGCTTTCTCTACTACTAACGAGAAATAGGCGTAACAATCATCAGCGCAATAAAGATGCATAGATCTTTTTGAAATGACTTCCTCCCGCTGCTATCAAAATTATTCCGATTTCCAATTATGGTGAGGTACAGGTAACCGTTTGATTCTTATATGAGATGAAATGGAATCAGTTGGAGATTTCCAACGATGCTTCACAAAACTCGGTGTTACAGTCTGGCGAACATTTGATGGTTGGAGACAAGGTTAACGGTCGTTCACGAACGTCCGGCTTCAGTTTCAAGATACACAAGTTATTGAAAAATTATCGAACGTTTGCGTTTGGATTTCCTTCAACTCAATTCAAATATTTGCTATACACATATCATTTTCTGATGAAATTTAGTTTCCATACCACGAACATTTTCAGTCGAGCTCTTTCTGACGGTTGTCGCGCCACCATCAGGGAGCAGTCATTTTCATTCACAATGCGGCTGAATGGCAAAGACGTGCGTAGTAATACGTTAGAAGTAAATATAACAATGATCGCTCCACCGACTTTATGACAGTGGGATATCTCTCTGCGGATGAATCGGTTGTCGGAAATAACGAGACTTAAAATTACTATTGAAAAAATCCTGTTTAATGATCAAAATATATTCTGAATTATAGAAGATCACTAGTAATGGACTAGAACTTGTCAAAATAATGAAATGCAAATATCCACGCTAATTGGTTACAAAGATCGGCAAAAAATCTGGACTTTCCTCTCTGCGCTTCTGGGCGTCCAAACTTGAAAAGATTGGTTGGAACCAATGAACAAATGATATGGAAATCGTCTTAACGTATTCTTCTTTATTCCGTGGTATATAGTCTTTGGTCAAAGGATGATTTAGTTTTAAGCGAAGAATATTAAATACAGCAAAATTGGTCGTTGATTAGTCACACCTACGCTGATAAACAGCTTGTATCACTGACGTCCCTCCTCTCCTTGTTCCTTGTAAGACCACGCTTTATCTTCATGAGTATATAAGGAAATCAAGCTGCCTAGAATGGTAACGTAAAACACCGTTCAATTGTTTCAGATTTTGAATTGAATGTTGACTATAATAAAGACGGGAAAAAGTTCCTTTGAGAGATGCGGTAAGAAGGCGTGTCGCTGTCAAAATATTGGCATGGCTTCCACATTACGTGAAAGTCGTGATCTTGCTATCATGAAGGCATGACGTAATTTCAATCACGTGAGATAGTTAGCCAATCGTGGTTAGTATGAGAAATCTGGTTATCTCCGAGCTATTACGGCACGGCGGTTGGGTAACCAGATAAAGCGCCCCCTTACGGCCAAGAGGTGCGAACTTGGTGATGTGAATCAGCGGGGGGAACAAGGAGAGTATGGACGTCAGTGATACAAGCTGAATAGTATGAGCGTAAGTCACACCAGGCAAGGCGAATATAAAATCGTCGTCTCAATGGTTGGTGCATCGAGAACAAATTCGAATTTTTGATGGATAAACATTTCTGGCAAAGGACCTTGTACGATAAGACGGACAAACGGCCCCGGCGAGCAGTCTATTCACAGCGGATCACGTGACTCCAGTGGAATTGAATGGATTCGGGATGACCGCCGAGAGCGCAGTTTGCAAGGCCAAGCATATTTTACTCGTGGTTTTACACCCTTTTCCCTCTTATTAAACTGATGCTGTGATATGATATCTTCGTGCCATCCCTGTTACGTTAATGCCGTTAATTGCATCAATGAAAAGTTGAATGCGGAAATAAAATGAATACATTTTATTCGCCACTCGCTGAATTGAATGTCCGCAAGTCTCATTTTTTTAAGAGAACCAACGACAACTCTCGTAGAGTCATTTTTGTTTTGGCGTGTGTACTATATTGTAACTATATACCCCATGTGCGGTAGGTGACGAGCATCCTATATGGCGTTCGACTGACAACCACGCTCAATGTGGTGAATAAGGGCAATCAGCAATGTTTAAAGTTCCGAATGCATAAGCTCTTAGTTCATCGTGCCCATAGTAACTGTTGCACGACCAGTTTCATTTGACCGAAAGGTTCTTCGGGGTTTACGCTGATCACCAGCTGTACATGCGTCACGTCTCTACTGGTGGTAGAACTGTTGTCGGTAAGGATTGAAATAGATGCGCTATGGCCGTAAACTACATTTGTTTATTTACCCATTATGATTGGTCAACAGATAAATTTCTCATTTGGCCTTGATTTCGTCTTTCTTTCTTTCGTCCATTGTTGATATCGCCTACATCCCAAAGGGTAGTAAATATTCTTCATCATGGACATATATATTTTTCTATATGTAGAAATTCAACGCACAAACTAGTTCCCTGAGACCACTTTTGATACGACTAAATACTAAGTTGATCAAATAAGTTCAGATTCTGTTGTTTGCAATTCTCTAATCAAGCGGGCAAAGCTATAGTACGGAAAGATAAAACTTCGCAACATTTGCTGAATATTATATCTTGAGATATAGACCATTTCCACTCATTCTTGAGGGCCCTCGGTGGCCGAGTGGTCTAAGGCGCTTCGCTGGTGACCGCTAGCCTCACACCGCTGATCCAGAACGAGTTCGAGCCCAGCTGGTCCATGTGTGAAAGTTTGTCAGTTACTTGCCGAAGGGCGGTGGTTCTCTCCGGGTACTCCGGCTTCCTCCACCAACCAAACTGACTGTCACCATATGAGTGAAACAAACTTGAGTGTGACATTAAGCCAAATTCCCTCCCTCCCTCCACTCATTCTTTCTACTAACAAATATTCACATATATATTGTAATCATGGTGAAAAATCGAAAAATGCATAAAACTTTTAAAACGAATATTTTAGGATTCGAACCAGCAGATCATTCAATCAAAACGTTAACTCTTCTCGCGATTCTATCCATTCGGCCACCTCGTACTCGTACATTTAACATTGCTTCAATTATCGTATTTGAAACTGAACACCAAATGACCAAAACCAATATTCCATAAAGTTTCATTTTTTTATATGAAGATAAACGATAACCAAAACGTGCTTTGTTGAACAACTAGGGATTCAAAAGAGGACTGTTATGTGTGAATATTTTTGTGGTTACAGTTTATCTTCATATATTTACAGATAGGCAAACCGTGCTTTTTCAACCCAAAACTGCCAATTTCACACAAACCTATACCACTTTGGAGAGCTCTTGTTGAAAAACCATGGAACTCATGCTCCCAATATTTAAAAGAGAGTTAAAAAAAATATCATAGTTTATGCTAATCGAGACGAGCATTTCGTATTTTAAGTTTCATTTTTCATCTACAATCGTACCTCACCTGGGGCGGTTTGTCCACCTTAACGTACCAGGCCCTTTGATGGATTCCGTGAATATTTCCTGTATATTCGCGAATCTACGGAGGATTTATTATCCTGTTGGGTTTTGTTCCACAATCTACCTACATTGGAAATCTTGCAGTGTGTCTATATGTAAACAATAACACTACAACATTTCCAATGTTAATATAGACAAAATGCTGGAAATATGAATTCTAATCGACCGCACGTTTGTCTTTAACATGTATGGTTGTCTTTTCGAGTTGAACAACTTTTCCCGGAGTTCTTGTGGTCTTTGCGCGTCTGTTTTCTGTGTCGGACGTCACCGATCGACGTAAAACGTCATGTTATGGTTGCATACAGATGTAGTTGGAATAGCGGCATTTTGACCGATATCTCCACAAATGCAGCTTCGTGTGGATTGGGCATAGAGAGTGAAAGACCCCTTTGCACACTACTGACCCATCACCTTCGTGTTCATGAAACATCAGAATCTTTGATAACGGGTAATGGTTATTTTTTAAAAATGGATAGACCTACAGTGGAATTGCACTGGTTTGTGAGTCCAGTGATCCGGTATACTTCTTTGTTGTGAATTGTCATTAAGCGTTAATCGAACCCGAAATATGAAGCTTCATTACAACAATTCCTCAACACACGGTGTATGGTGAGTAGTATACAAAAGCTAAATTGGTTCACATTGACCTACTTAATGACGTCACATTGAGGCGGAAGTGGGGCGGGGTTTCCCAGTGGGGGATTCCCCAGTGGGGGTTTCCCATGACGATCACGTGATGAAGGCATGTGAACAGGGGTCACAGGGGTCATTGTGGGAGGTGGAGGTGGTGGGACCAAAATGGCGGCTTGTGGGTGGTGGAGTTGGTGGGACCAAAATGGCGGCTTGTGGGTGGTGGAGGTGGTGGGACCAAAATGGCGGCCTTGTGGGTGGTGGAGGTGGTGGGACCAAAATGGCGGCTTGTGGGTGGTGGAGGTGGTGGGACCAAAATGGCGGCCGGTGGTGGAGGTGGTGGGACCAAAATGGCGGCTTGTGGTGTGGTGGAGGTGGTGGGACCAAAATGACGGCCTTGTGGTGTGGTGGAGGTGGTGGGACCAAAATGGCGGCTTGTGGTGTGATGGAGGTGATGGGACCAAAATGGCGGCCTTGTGGTGTGGTGGAGGTGGTGGGACCAAAATGGCGGCCTTGTGGTGTGGTGGAGGTGGTGGGACCAAAATGGCGGCTTGTGGGTGGTGGAGGTGGTGGGACCAAAATGGCGGCTTGTGGTGTGGTGGAGGTGGTGGGACCAAAATGGCGGCTTGTGGTGTGGTGGAGGTGGTGGGACCAAAATGGCGGCCTTGTGGTGTGGTGGAGGTGGTGGGACCAAAATGGCGGCTTGTGGTGTGGTGGAGGTGGTGGGACCAAAATGGCGGCTTGTGGTGTGGTGGAGGTGGTGGGACCAAAATGGCGGCCTTGTGGTGTGGTGGAGGTGGTGGGACCAAAATGGAGGCTTGTGGTGGGGTGGAGGTGGTGGGACCAAAATGGCGGCTTGTGGGTGGTGGAGGTGGTGGGACCAAAATGGCGGCTTTGTGGTGTGGTGGAGGTGGTGGGACCAAAATGGCGGCCTTGTGGTGTGGTGGAGGTGGTGGGACCAAAATGGCGGCTTGTGGTGTGGTGGAGGTGGTGGGACCAAAATGGCGGCTTGTGGTGTGGTGGAGGTGGTGGGACCAAAATGGCGGCTTGTGGTGTGGTGGAGGTGGTGGGACCAAAATGGCGGCTTGTGGTGTGGTGGAGGTGGTGGGACCAAAATGGCGGCTTGTGGGTGGTGGAGGTGGTGGGACCAAAATGGCGGATTGTAGAAAAACGTATAAAAGGAGGCGATTTTTTAGGGGTGGGTGTATTCATTGCACTACCTGCCTGACTCACCTGACCAGCCTGCCTGCCTGCCTGCCTGCCTGCCTGCCTGTCCAGCCTGACTGCCTGACTGCCTGCCTGCCTGTCCAGCCTGCTTGCCTGCTTGTATGAGCTGTGGAGAACCTTTTACTTTTTTTCATTTTACCAGTGCAAATTCACCAGACTATTACTCCGTAGCAGTTACTCACCAGCCTGAGCCCACAGTCATTGAGTCATCCTACCAAGTGAAGCTTCGAAAGTACCGTGTTCGCCTCATTGATGAGATGCCGCATGTGGGCGAATTATGTGATTTCCTTATGGAGGCAAACATACTCCTGAAACAGCGTGTCGAAGAAATCATGGCTGAGAAAACCACTTCAGCACAAAACACAGCCCTCATCGATGGTGTACTGCGCTCTACCCCCTATGCATTTCTAGCCTTCGTGGCGGGATTGAAGAAGACGGGAAATGAAGAACTAGCAGATCTACTTGAAACCCACGTTATACAAGATGATGATATCTTAGCCATGGATACCACCGAAGAGCGTACAGCTAGCAAACGTACGCACCCAGCGTCTGGTGTACCTGCCAAACGCGCTGCACGACCCAAACGGCCCCGACTAACGCCTTTAGAAATACCTGAGCCAGTGCTTCAGCCAGTACCCCAGCAAGTGCCTGAGCCCGTGAAAGAAGAAGAAGAGGTGCAACTTCCTATGTCTGTGATCAATAACATTATCCAGCAGGCCTACCAGGCAGCCCACACGAACATTTGGGAGCTCTCAGCCTATTTAACTGTGAGTGTCAAAGACGAAGAAGTGCATTTTAACGCACCGGCCTTTAAGGACAGACCAGCTAGGCATATTGCCTTGACGTACGACACCTGGCAAAAACTAGAGGCCCTTGATTACGCCATCGATGCGGTTATTCGCGACCAGGGGAGTGACGAAGCGAAATTTTATGTGGGTGACGACATCTTTGTCAGCTGTGCCTATTTCAACGACCAGCTCCTGGTGCATATCCGCAAATGGAAAATGAGGTTAGATACGCAAGAGCGTGTTCCTTGTCCTCAGGGTGTCACCTTGAAAATAACGGCGTGGCGGAAGCTGCAGAGTCTCACAGCTACAATTCATGAAGCCCTGTCTGACCAGGTGAATCAGTATATTTGTAAGAAATACATCGACACAGTCCTGGATCATGTCAGACCTCGCATTCGACACTTGCGTATCGAAGCATGTGCAGGCTGTGGGAACAACAGTCCGATAAACATGCATACGTGTGTGGAGAATAGTGTACCCTCATACGCGCTCATTACTGAGGCACTACAGGGCGTGACCGAGGAGCAAATTGCCCTGGCAATGGAAGCTGCCTGCGCTCCCAGAACTCCACGTGAACAGATTGCTATCTACATCTACGTGCACCAGGGGCGGAAAGACGATAATGAGTTCAAACAAGTCTTGTTGCATAACTATTGAACAAGTCTGGTGTTGAAAAACATTTACCGTATTCCTACACGTTCATTGAAGCGGCTTGATAGCGTATAATTGTATTAAAAATTCAATACTCAGAGTTTTTACTGTTAATTGTATTAAAATTCAATACTCAGAGTTGAAGACGTTCATTCTATTGTCTTGTTGTATAAATATTGAACATTTTCAAGTCTTATTGCATTGGAACATTCAGACATTATCATCTGCCAGTCTTGCTCAAGCTGAAAATACGGCTTCTCTCCTGACGTATTCCTACACTATGTTCATTTTATGTTCATTCTATGTGCATTGAAGCGCCTTCATAGCGTATAATTGTATTAAAATTCAATACCCAGAGTCTGGTGAACACGTTCATTGTATTTGTGTTAATAAAAATAGTAGAAAATTCAAAAAATGGCTGTTAGTGTTCATTCTTTTGCAAAAGATAATTGTATTAAAAAAAATTCAATCAACATACTACGCGTTATTTATAGTCTAGGCGTTCTGTGGGTGGTGGAGGTGGTGGGACCAAAATGGCGGCCTTGTGGGTGGTGGAGGTGGTGGGACCAAAATGGCGGCCTTGTGGGTGGTGGAGGTGGTGGGACCAAAATGGCGGCCTTGTGGGTGGTGGAGGTGGTGGGACCAAAATGGCGGCCAGTGTGAGTGGGTCCAAGATGGTGGTACCTGCTAAAAATGTTTTTGTGTTTTTATTTTCTCAACTTTAAACCGGTCTCATTTTTTGCAATAAATGTGAGTTCACTGCAGCATGTTTATCGAAAAGAAAACTAGGAAATTTTATCGTATCACACGGGGCTACGGTAACACACCCCCATTTGACACCCATAGCTGTACTCACATTTGTCTGCACACTGTATAGTGCTGTGTTACCGTAGCCGTGTGATACGATAAAATTTCCTAGTTTTCTTTCTATAAACCAGCTGCAATTTTCAGGGTGACATTATAAGGCTGTGAGGAACATACTTGACGTATTTTTATCCAGGAAAACCGATTTATTTCCAGTGTACCGGGTTTTCTACACTACCCTAACCATAACGTTACGCGTCTAAAAATCGATCAAATCATTAAAATAGTGGCTTAGTCTACCGCTACCCTTCTAAATTTTTAAATGCTACACGATCAGTTGCCCCAGTTCAACTTCAAATAAATTTTATACGTGCACTCGCATTTATTGCAAAATGACACCGGTTTAAAATTGGAAAAGAAACACAAAATTTCTTCCAGCGTCTCATTCCTGGGTGACGTCACAATCTCTTCAATTTTTCTGTCATAATTAATTCTTGGTCGAGTATCAACTATTCAGATATTACGGAAAGTACTGTTGTTATAAGGTATTGTTTGTTATATATCAGACACGATCAGCTGATATATGTAAACAAACGATCTATATTTAGACCCTCACGTGCTCTGCTACGTTGCTGCACGCGCTCTTTGATCTTGGCGTTCCGCCGACGTACAAGAAGCTCAAATTGAGACGGAGAATTTCGTTACCATTGCCAGTAAATTGTAAGTTTATTGCGGAAAGAATTTATATTGCATAAATTCCTGCGGGAAACAGGAAGTACACATATAAGAGAATATTGTCTTGACGTAAAATGTTTGGACATTTCATATTTACGGAGATATGGATTTTTATAGCTGAGCCGGTTTTTCGTGTAAACCATCGCAGCGTATATAGGGAAACGGCTGTCATCTTCGTTTTGCTGTGTCACAAAAAGTGCTCGAATTACTTATTTCTAAATGATTTCATGACGAATCCAACTAAGGTTAGCAAGTATACATATTTTACGATATAGTCAATAACTGTGAGCACATAAGACGTTCTGATTGATGAGATCTGAATTTTTGAAGTTTGGCAATTTTCTGACTTCGAGCTTCGAATACCCGCCGCCATATTTGTTGGAAGTCGGTGTTCGTTTGTCATGATGGAAAATCATTAATTAATCATATTTTGAGATATATTTCTCAAGACAACCTTGTATTCATTGAAAATATAATTGTTCAGGCTTACCTTGCTGCCTCGGTTGCTGCCTCTGAGGTAATATTTTTGCTTAGATCGGCAGTTGTTTCCGCCCATGCGATGAGAAAATATGCCTGATTTCGCACCTAGTTTTCGTGCACACGGCTCGCACAAGTTCGGAAAATAAGGCCTGTACGAAAATTTGAGAGCGGCCAACATGAGTTTGTGTGTGTGTGTGATAGAAGGATAGCTTACGTTTATTTCGCCTACATCCATTGAAATTCACACCGACATTATCGCGGTTTTGGCCAAGACACGGCCTCGGTAGAAACTGCGTTGTTGATATTTCGGTCATGACGTCATCATTTGTTCAAATTTACCGGGAACCCCCTTATATGGTTTTAGCAACAGTTACGTAGCGTAGGGTGGCATATATTATCTTTGGGTTGGCCTGGTTATTTTTTTAGCATGTTTTTTATCGTGGTAGTACCACGTTAATTCAAATGAACAAATGAATTATTCCAACCATACAACTCTGGTTGAAGTTAACATCTTTATAAAGCAACATGGTCGTGGCTCAATGGAAACGCATTGAGCTGTTGATCGAGAACACCTGGGTTCGAGTCCCACTTGCGCGGAGTTTTTTCTCCCCTTTTTTATTTTATTATCTTGCAGGAAACAATTTGCGTCCAGTGTTGAAGCTGTCCTGGAACGCCGCTATGAGATTTTTTTGCATACCAGCTGATTGAAACAAACTACAGTTTCTCAAATAATTTTCCTTATGTTTACATCGTTTGTAGACTACCATTTGTCAAATCATTTGAATACCTGCATTCGACAATAAAACGGAGAAAAAATAAATAAATAAATAAATAAAATCAATAAAAAATAAAGAAATAAAAAATCGGCGAGTAGTAGACAATGGGAAAATTGGGAAGTACTGACCATGCCCCAGAATACTTCATATGCATATCACGACCTTAAGGCCTATGTAAGATGTAATCTACTTCACATTTTAGTAGTATAAAAAGCGCAAGTCCTATTGACCTTGCCCCTCCAAAGAAATAAAATCGGC
The DNA here is from genome assembly GCA_036873755.1 of Hanleya hanleyi. Classification (NCBI taxonomy): domain Eukaryota; kingdom Metazoa; phylum Mollusca; class Polyplacophora; order Lepidopleurida; family Hanleyidae; genus Hanleya; species Hanleya hanleyi. The sequence goes on along the minus strand of JAVTVY010019008.1, from coordinate 22,493 downwards.
TCTATTTTACAGGAGTATATACGATCAGGATGAGGCGACGTGACCGAAATCGGCCCGGCCCGCCCCGGCCCGCACCGGCCCCCCACCGGCCCGGCCGCAGCGCGCGCACGCGTGTCATCACCGGCAGTGCGCGCGCGCGCGGAGTATTATACAATCGGATAGCGGTTGTCGTGAATAACAACAAGTTCAGCAATGTTTATATATTTTATTATCCCCAATGTTACATCATACCCAGGCTGGGGGAACCGCCCTGGGTATGTTTAGTATGTTCACAGCAAAACAAATTGAAATATCAAACACCATGTTTTATTATTTAACGCACCGTCACATTAGGTACAAGGGTTTACTGAGCTCAAGTCAACGATCAGCATGTAGACATAGAGAGTATGTGCGGCATGTTATGGTATTCATCAGTGCGCAGGTGACGCATTCAACCGATGGTGGTGGTCGGTCAGCTTGGTCAGGAAAAACGTGATATTGGTTACCCTCTCTACCACACATTGTGTGTTGGGGCGTTGACGATGTGCCCATCTCAAGAGTTCCACGGTGTCCAGTATCTCCAGCATCGTCTCTAGTGACCCCCGGTTAATGATGGTGAACGGCTGGTCAGACACATAGATATTATTGCCGGGATAATAATACCGTAACTGGCCCGTCTTTTTGTTACGTAAGATGTATCCGAAAGCGACATTCAATTTAAAGGCCGTAGTTTGATCTTTGAAGATGGCTTCCACGTAGCTGCGTAGACAGGTGCGGTTGGTCAGTGGAAAATTGTAAATATCTTGAATAGGGCCATGAGGGTGGAAACAGTGCCGTGTCATGGACCAATGGCGCCGATCGATGTCACTCACTGGATGGTTGTCCTGTAAGATATCGCCCAGAAAATGTTCGATGTTGTCAGGCGTATGACTCGAAACCGTAACGCTGGGGTCCGGCTGGATACCCAGGCTCTTCTGAACTGTGGGTATAGGCGGGCTCTCCTTCATCGCATCACCATTGGCGTTCGTCTCCCCGGGCTTATCTTCACTGGGTCTGACCTTCCGCGGCTCCTCTTCAGTAGGAAGTTGTCGCTCAAACCGTAGAGACGGACCATGAACCAACCGTTGGTGTCGTAGCAACTGACTGCGGCGTTTGAAGCGTTGACCACAATCCTCGCATGGACGCTTGGGTGGCCCATGAATTGAACGTTCGTGGCGCAGTAACTGATCCTCCCGATTAAATGACCGTGCGCAGGTTATACAAGTATACCGTGCGCCGTTGTGGATGGAGGCCTCGTGGCGTCGTAAATCTTCTGGGCGAGTAAACTGCTTCTGGCAAGTTGTGCAAGTGAACATCTTGGTGGTTGACAGTGTCTGATGAAACGGCAAGGCCGCTTCCCTTTTATAGCACGCTAGCTGGTAATCTATTTTTAGCACACTCTACCCCAAGTCGAGGATCCAAGACTGGTGTACTGGTGTACGACTGAGCCGCATTGCGCGCGTGTGTGTTTTATCTCACTCACCGGAGTAGAGGACATTCTATGCCAACCATCGTACACATGTTTGATGATTATTGTCAAGCCGAAGACCGTGATGTCCTCGTCTATGACTGGACGGCCTCTCGTTTTAATGTGCATGCTCCATTTCTCTGGTTAACTTAAATGCACTGCGCGCAGGCCACTTGTTTTTTTATCACGTTATTGTTATGACGTTGTTGTTCTGACGTTCATTGATGTTGAATAAAATTGATGAAAAAACACAAAAAATGAGGGGTTTGACTTTTTTTTTTATTTAAGTCAACAAGAAGGTAGAATATGTACAAATAGAATACAGAGTACAAATAGTAGGGTTAAGGTCCAAAAAATTCTGTCAGGAGTAGGATTCGAACCTACGCCAGCTCTTCGCCGACCAGCACTTAATACCGGCGCCTTAGACCACTCGGCCATCCTGACTTTTACAGTTTTTTAAGTGGTGTATCAACAGTTATAGTTCGACATTGTTCACAAGTCCAAGTAAGTGGTGCTCACACCATCGGCCAACACTTTCCGTTTCGGGTAAAAGAAAGTAAAGGCGTCTCGCTGCTGAATGTACGTCCGCATCTGGTGGTCCACCACACGAAATCCTCGGTTAGTGCCACTCGCACTGGCCTGGCTTTGCAGCACGTTCAAGTACAAGGCTTTGTCGATGTTGGGATCGCGCCGGCTCACCCCTTTGCAGCTAAACTTATTTTCGTCTCCCCCGTAACAGTAATACGTCTTGGAGGAGAGCCCAATCATAGCATCCCCACTCCACTCCAGCTTGAAGAGGCCCGGCGTACGCTTATCGTACTGGTAATGGTCACGTCGAGGTAGCCACTGGTCCCGCTCCGCTTCATACTGGGTACGTAACTCGGGTTTCACCAGGGACTCCCAATCCGCATTAGAGACGGCCATGTAGGCCGAGTCCGTATCCATCTCCATGAGTTGCCAGTCTGATGGATTAAAATACACACCCATGAAATCATACAGAAACTGCAGCATCCTCAGCTTGGCCACCTGGTATACCATACATCCAATCTGCAGGGGTAGGTTGTAACGGATAGTCTTCTTGGCTGAAGTGACTTCATAGGTGTCGTCATCAATGACCTCCACGGACCGAAACAGAGGAGAATTCACTTTTTTGCGGGCTTGGGCAGTAGTACAAATGTTCACGTTCACGTGCTTATCCTGGTTCGTGACCGTTTTTCCATAGTAACCATTGCCCGTCAACTTCCAAGATTCACCGATGATGGCCTGACTCGGGTCTTGATCACCTTGACGACGGGCCGACGTCACGATGTCGGCATTCTCCGCAAAACAGGCGTGGGGTACGTATTGTATCACTTGGTATATGTGGGTAATTTCCAAACCGTGGTTCATGTACCACTGCAGTAAGGGAGTGCCCAGCAAGATTTTCTCGGCCCACATACTACCAATCAACATCCGTCGAGGTTGAGGCAAACACTCGTGTTGCTCCGCATAGGCCCTCATGGTGTCCCCAATATCATCCCGACCCACCAGCGTGTTCTTAAAGATGGGAGGACACTGGGCGAAGAGAGGCTTGAGAGTGTCGGGAACATGCAAATCACATTCGACAAAGCCGTAGAGGTCCCCCGAACGAATGGCGTCGAACATCTGTGGCAGACTCAGGAGTCGCCGACGACTCAAGGGGTACTCGCGCTCTTTTAGGAAACGTAGTAAATGGGGCAGGGCCTGGCACATGGTGTGAAATTCACACTCCCACATTTCGATGAGATGGTATCCTCTCTCTTTCACATAATCACCGTTCTCCACCACCTCTTCCCGTAATTCTTCCTGTGTTTTTCCACGTCGTTCGTTGAAGCGTCCAGCGCTGAAATGACATCCGTGGCCGTGCCAATAGCAACCGTAAAATTGGAATACGGTGGGTGTCCTACCCACCAGGGCAAACCCATCGACGGGGAGTCGACGATCTCCTATGCGCTTCTCTGTGGCGTTGGTTTGGTGTCGTATAGTAATTCCCCGTCGATAGGCTTCCCAATCCAACCACTGATCAGCCAGATGCTTGTAGGGCGTGCGTTGCGGTGTAAAATGCCGACCTTCCGCCAACCAACGTGTATAATGGCCACTGGGCATAGGTTGGGCCAGCGACCACAGGTACAAGGCATTGGCATCGAATCCGATGATCTTAGCACAGGGTTTTCCACTGGGGAGGGTAGTGACGTCCTTCTCGTGGTAACGGTGAAAAATAAGACTCGGGCCGCCCACAATGTTCTGCTTTAGACAATCATGCATGTCTGCATCTTTTTGCTGTATCAGCGAGAAGTACTTAGGACACGCTTGAAAAAGATGGCGAAGCGCCAGACCCGGTAAACTCAAGCACTCCTTGAAGATATCGACGTGCATCTCACGACGAAAGAGTTGAACCATTTTCTCGGCCGCTTCCAGGAAAGGAACCACATCTAAGTTATTATACCATATCAGGAAATCTCGCAAGGTCTGCATATGTTGATCGTTCCATACCTGCTGTAGTTCCCGGTACGTGTCTTCGGGACATTCCACTTGCTTCAAATCATCAAAGAACGCATCCCGGGGTGGCAACTGTGTTTCCTCCAAACAGTCGAGCGTCGATATATACGTGTAAGGGAACCTCCCTTTGGTTTGTGCACGCCTTCACCCACTGACCATAGCTATAATTAGGAGCTAAGTAGTTCCGTACATCCAGGAAATGCAGTGATGTGGTAGTGAGGGCCATATGATTATTGATCTTCTTGATGACGGACTTGAGGGTATTCGCCTGGGCCAAGTAGGGGTAAAGAAATTCCTTCATATCGCCCCGAGTTGAAACCTAGCACCGGTAACTGGCCTAGATATTGTAGGAAGCGCACTTTCAATTTCTCCGCATACGGTTTCGGTAAAGGCACATCCTGCGACTGCAGGGGCTGCGACTCGGACTCGGACTCTTCATCGTCACTAAACGCTACACCCGGTATAGGAATCCGATCGTCCAGTTGGTCCAGTACGTCCTGGAACTTGGACACCAATAGTTCTGTACTAGCCGCACTGACTTCCTGTAAATACTCCATCATGCGGATGATCAACTCATGGGAATCCCCCGTGGACACGAAACATACCGGTGCAGCGTCATAGCCAGGTACGTTGCTGGAAATACTCACACTCAGAGGAATATGGCGCTGCGTCCACTGCGTTTTCGCTGAAAACATGTCCATGGGCTCCAACAGGGCCTCAAAATCGTAACACGCCCGGTAGGGAAAATAACGGTCCTGCTCCGGTATGATGAGACCCTCATCGGCCAGTTCTTGGAAAAAAGTAGGCGTATTATGATACACACCACCCGGATATACTCGCTTCACCACGTTCGTACAGATTTTCTCGTGCCTATGTAAGTTGTAATTACAACACATATAAGGGAAGTGGGAAGAGGTGCCGACATACTGACTGCGTCACATGACTTCACAGAATAGTCTTCTGGTTAACCTATTCTAAAGCACATACCAAGAATCTAGCGATTCGTGATATGTGTTGTATCTCAGGTACGCTTTTTTTGTACCTGTTTATGTGGCAACTCGGATGATATGACCACACGGCCCCTAGCACCGGCATAAGCGGTATTAGATACAAATCTAGAGAGCTATGATGGAAATGCTCTGACAACTCGTATACTGGTAATTGGTGAGCTGTTTCGCTGTGACAACTCGTATATTGAACACCCGATGGCACTGGGCACAACTGAAAGACTGGGCGTACTGGCTCATATTGTAGATCAGCGAAAAATGACTCACGCCATTGTCGTCGAACACATTGACTTTCATTGTAGCAGCATACCGTTCTGTTGAACGACGAACCAATTCAGCCACAAATGTATCCTCCTCGCATCGTAATCGGTATACAAAGATATTGATGTTGAACAGTGTTTCCACGTCATCCAAATTCTTGAACGGAACTCCACGGAAGTGCCGCTTATCCAAGTCTTGCTGCTGTAAATACTGTTCCCAATAGACATTGGCCACTCTGCCACAACTCCCGGGGTTACACTCGGCCACAGGCACCGCCAAACACCGAAACAGACATTTCCGGTCTTTGTAGGACCCGTTTGACCCTGCTGTTAATGCATACAGGCCATGTCGATGAAGCAACCAAGGGGGTAGTAGTACAGGAGCACCGATAGGATGATCTCTCATTTTCGTGACGAAAAATGTGACGTTGGTCACCATTTCCACAAGCCATTGGGTATTGGGGCGTTGCAACCGGGCCCATTCCAATGGATCCAACGTAGTCAGTTGGTCGATGAGTGGCTCCAGAGAAATCGCATCCGTGACCGTGAACGGCTGGTCAAACACATAGGTATTATTGCTGGGATAATAATACCGCACCTGGTCCGTCTCCTTGTGGCGTAAAATGTACCCGAATGTCATATTCAACTTGAACGCTGTCACCTGATCTGTGAAAATATTCTCGGCATAGGTAGACAGATACGTGAGGTCCTGCAGTCGAAAGTTATACAAGTCCAATAGACGACGGTCACGGTGAAAACAATGGCGTATGGTAGCCCAGTGACGTCGATAAATGTCCCTGACACGCTCGTCTTCAGGCAAGACTTCAACCGGAGGTGCTGCTGGGTCCCAGGGAAAATCTTCTCCACGTCTCATGCTTTCGTCTCATACAAGCAGGCAAGCAGGCTGGACAGGCAGGCAGGCAGTCAGGCAGTCAGGCTGGACAGGCAAGCAGGCAGGCAGGCAGGCAGGCTGGTCAGGTGAGTCAGGCAGGTAGTGCAATGAATACACCCACCCCTAAAAAATCGCCTCCTTTTATACGTTTTTCTACAATCCGCCATTTTGGTCCCACCACCTCCACCTACACCACAAGCCGCTATTTTGGTCCACCACCTCCACCACACCACAAGCCGCTATTTTGGTCCTGCACCACCCTCCACCACACCACAAGGCCGCCATTTTGTCCCACCACCTCCACCACACCGCTGCCGCCATTTTGGTCCCACCAGCCTCCACCACACCACAAGCCGCCATTTGGTCCCACCACCTCCACCACACCACAAGGCCGCCATTTTGGTCCCACCACCTCCACCACACCACAAGCCGCCATTTTGGTCCCACCACCTCCACCACACCACAAGCCGCCATTTTGGTCCCACCACCTCCACCACACCACAAGGCCGCCATTTTGGTCCCACCACCTCCACCACCCACAAGCCGCCATTTTGGTCCCACCACCTCCACCACCCACACTGGCCGCCATTTTGGTCCCACCACCTCCACCACCCACAAGCCGCCATTTTGGTCTCACCACCTCCATCACCCACAATCCGCCATTTTGGTCCCACCACCTCCACCACACCACAAGCCGCCATTTTGGTCCCACCACCTCCACCACACCACAAGCCGCCATTTTGGTCCCACCACCTCCACCACACCACAAGGCCGCCATTTTGGTCCCACCACCTCCACCACACCACAAGCCGCCATTTTGGTCCCACCACCTCCACCACACCACAAGCCGCCATTTTGGTTCCACCACCTCCACCACACCACAAAGCCGCCATTTTGGTCCCACCACCTCCACCACATCACAAGCCGCCATTTTGGTCCCACCACCTCCACCACACCACAAGCCGCCATTTTGGTCCCACCACCTCCACCTCCCACAATGACCCCTGTGACCCCTGTTCACATGCCTTGATCACGTGATCGTCATGGGAAACCCCCACTGGGGAATCCCCCACTGGGAAACCCCGCCCCACTTCCGCCTCAATGTGACGTCATTAAGTAGGTCAATAAGAGTCAATTTCCTCTTTGTATACTACTTACGTTGTCACACAGTGATCTTAGTTGGGCCTGTACTGTTCGAAAGTGCGTAGGCTGTGAGAGAGAGACAATTAAGGTTTAACAATATTTCAGCTATATAGTGACGATCAAACAAAATTCTAATTATTCAAGTTAATAACCTAGTAATCAAACACATGAAAACGTACACACATTAAAAGTTATGCAACAAACCGATTTCTCTCAAATAACCTAGGATACAGGCTTCTTTCACTCGACTAAAAAGATATTCTAAAATAGCTGCTCGATAAAAAGAATATCTTACAATCTTAAAATCTATATAATGATAAGAATTTGTTTCACTGTGAGATCTTCGTGACATGGAATACACCTTGGGACTGGCTTTTTTCTTAGTAAATGTTTGTGAGTTAATCGTGTATGGCCGATTCTACATCACCTGATCATGGCTTGATCGAAACTTTTCTGGCTGTTCAGAGGAGATATTTTGGATGGTAGATGCATAAGTTTAGTAGACTATGTATAATACATAGTCAAAGATGAGAGAAAAACTCAGAAAAAATATAAGAGAAAAAACGGACAATTCCAGACAGCGTATTTGGCTTATTGCAATAAAAGAAATATATATACTCATAGATTTCGAGACATGTGCAATTTTATGAGAGAATGACGTTGAAGGATATACCAGAAATCTTGTTAGACGTAACTTGAGACTGTTGAACACAGAATAATTATATAGTGAATATCAGCATTCAAGCCGTAAACTGTGTTTGAATTCCCGGTGATAAAACATCTTGGACACAAAGTTTCGCATTTGAATGACATCATTCAAGCTGATGCAAGAGTTGTAGGCTTTCTATACTTTCAGACCGAAGCCGTTTATATATCTGGTATGTAATCCCATAACTTAGATTACATCCTTGCAACTGACAAACAATTCATATAAATCTGAAACTTCATACTTTTGTTCTTCAGATTAATGTTGTGTAATATTTATGCAAAACTAGTCAATGTTTGCATAAAAGCCTGTTAGAAAAACCCTTCTGAACATTTTTGGTAGACAAGATCCCACTGTTGACAGAAATAAATCTTCAAATGAGATAACAGTGAGATAATATGGGTTCTCACAATCGCCCTTTTGAAATATTTTCCAAGACATTAAGTTCTGCTAAAAAAGTATTGATCATATCACCCTATTCCATGTTCCCATGATCAATGAGGCATAACATTTCCCCTCAAAATATTTCAAAAGAATGACAAATAGGACGTTCATGATGGTCCTAAAATGTTTTCCGTAATAATTTTTTGACAAAAGTAAGATATTGTACTTCAATCAGTTGACAAAGTTCAGAAACTTGTTAAAACATCTTTTTATTGAAATATCATGTGGGTATGCATACATCAAACAGCTTGAATTATATCATACATACGTGTGTATATGTGAAATTGTAGCTGTCTTTGATTTATTTTTCGAGATATTGAAACTTTTCCCCGCAAATAACAACAATAGTACAGCTTTCTCATGAAGCCCCTCAAATAGATGGACTGAGCAGATTGATAAATAAACCACTCTCGATCTTTCACATTATCTCTAGTTTTCATCCAAACACGGTCTGATACTCTTGTCTTCTGTTGGCTTATCATATGTATGTGAAGTTTAGATTTCTGGGCTGGAACCTCACCTGAGCCGTTAGACAATCAGGACAAATTCTGCCTTTCCGACATTGATTGGCGTTCAGTTCATGGATATGAACAAATTTACACGGGTTAGTCTTTTGATATTTTCTACCGCCTACCGCCGACTTTTCGGCGGCAGTAAACCTTTTTGACATTTCTGAAGAAGAAACGTTTACCAGTCCTCTTATCTGGGTCATCCTCATACAAAGGGCGACTTTTTCCGTTGGAGAGGCTAGATTAAGTGGAATGTGGGAGCAACGTCATTTCAACGTAGAGCGCGCTAATCTGGAGTACGTTGTCACACAGTGATCTTAGTTGGACTTAAACTGTTCAATAGTCTACGTATAATTCATGACAATGAATTTATTTGACTTAAAGAAGAGTGTGAAAAAAATCAGGAAAATGAAAGAAAAAGAAAAAACTTCCGACTTTTCCATAGTTGCTTGGCTTGTGGGATATTTGATGGTACATGAAGACGTATTTTTTCATGAATACAGAAAATTATTACTTGTGATTATTTTTTCTTCAAACCAATTTTTTTTTCAAATATTTTTCCTTTATTTATTAATTTATATAATTTATAGTAAAATATGCGTATGTATCTACCAATATCCCACAGGGCCGGCAACTCTCATACAAAATTATCCCATGTGGATTGAACTGTGCAAGGTTTCGTGGGACTACTTACAACATGCGTCTTTTTGAAGCTGTTTAACGAAGCCAGCCAGCTGATTGGCTAACAGGTGTAGTTTGAAATGCGCAGGAGATGTATATAGCCCTGCAGTAATATATTATATCGGAGTCTACTGAGATTGGGGCAACCATATTCCTGGCACTTCAATCACTGCCAGAATGAGTATATGCGAAATATTTTTTGATGGATACTGTATTATTCTGTATAACCATCATTCCTGTGGATGTTATGGTCAATGTTGGATGCAAGCAAGATGCTGTGAAGTCATGTTGCTCTGTCAGTATGTCGGCACCTCTTCCCACTTCCCTTATATGTGTTGTAATTATCATGATAATGTACATGATATCTGCATCCTGGCTATCGTTAATACCCGTTGTACACATGGGAATGGATCGTGATCATGGAAACTGCGACTGTATTTTTCAGCCAATCATCGAAGCAACATCCTTTGCATATTGACCAATCAGATCATTTTTACCACGACCATGGCGACCGTGACAACAGATTCGAAAACATCACAGTTGCCTTTATTTGGAAATAGATAGATTTAAAGAAAAAATAATTATACAAGTAAATTTTTAGTTTTCTTTATTTATTCAAAAATACGTCTTCAAATATCCCACAAGCCAGGCAACTGTGGAAAAGTGAAAAGTGGGCGGAATACTATGGTGTTCCATTTCGGCCATTTTTGCGTCGCGCGTCGCAGGCGACGGGAAGGGCGACGTCGCCCTTCCCGTCGCCCTTCCCGTCGCGTTCTTATAATGTTAAGAGATAGAACGCGACGCGACGTCGCCCTTTTTAAACGCGACCTCGCCCACGACGTCGCCCTTCCCGTCTCGCGTCGCGCGTCGCTTTAATCAACACGACGCGATGGGCGACGTCGCCCACGACGTCGTCCACGACGTCGCTCGCGACGTCGCCCATCCCGTCGCCCTTCCCGTCGCGTTCTTATAATGTTAAGAGATAGAACGCGACGCGACGTCGCTCTGTTTAAACGCGACGTCGCCCACGACGTCGCTAGCGACGTCGCCCTTCCCGTCGCCTTCCGGTATTTTAGGACAAAATCGATCTGCGCATGCTTAGGGAGCAGCTATTGCGATGTGGATCGTATGGCGAGGCCGTCATTTCATGAATGATCTCTGCCACTATCGATGAAGAAAATGTCAGCGTAAATGAATAATGATTATCCTGCATTATCGTATAGCTTTTAAATGGTGTTAAATATGAGTCCATGCTTGGAATGATGCCTGTTATGAAGTTATCTCACGGAAAGTCTGCAACTCGCTGCGTTGTACTGTACAAATTATATCTTCGCTTCCAAAAAATATACGCAACCCTCACATCCGTACATCGTCTTGAATTTCTTTATTCCCATTGGATTTACGCGTGTATGGATTTTCTGTGTGCTTTTATGTGTTTGTGTTTTTCAGTTGTTCTTACAGTATGCCTCCTTATGTGACCACATTTACCAGGCCGTTGAAAATATCCTTTTATTTACTGCTGTCCAACACTGTATACCGTTACTTAACCTGTCACGTCCCGACAGATTGTAGTGTAGATCTATAAGCTTTCAATTTAGTGGAGAGAGATAGTCCCATAACTCTCAAAAAGAAAAAAAAGAATTATGATGGAATTGAAGTTATTTTGTTCTTTTTACTCTTTCTAAGAACTGACTGAAGAATATCAGTACTTCTGCACTCTTTAAATCGTCCGGCATTTCCACGATCGTTCTAGACGATTGAACTTAAAATTCAGGACGAGTTCTTGGAGTTCGAGTAAGTTGCTCTTAACTGCAGAGATTCTTTCCTCATTTTCAAGAAAAATATAAAAAAAATCATCCTTGAAACACAGTTGTCGTCAAATGGCCTGAATAAAACCTGGAACAAAATCCATGAATTATGTTAAAGGTGAACTGCAAAGCTTTTAATTTTATCTAAATTGTTGCTTATATAGATCTTGTGTTATGTGACATAACTTTTATACGTTTTTGGGGCAAATATAGTTTGCAAAATTGTACTAATAACAATATCTAAGTTATCCTGTTATAAATCCGTCTTGAAAACTTGCATCGCTTGTCTCTCTTGGTTTGTAGAACGTTATGACGTTATAGTGGTCCCCTTCATTCAAGTTTTATTCAAATGTGACGTCATGCTACGTCGGATGAATGAACGAGGGCCACTATAACGTCATGACGTTCCAAAAACAACGGGAGGCAAGCGATGACATTTTTAAAGTTCTGGCTCTCTGTATAAGTTTTGACTTCTCATATACCCAAAATAAAACAATAACCCACAGAACTATTACCACACATAATTGTAACAACTATAGAAGTTCTTGTTTTATGACATTTTAACGGAACATTGGAAAGCTTTTCAGTTCACCTTTAAGAGTGCATATCAACGAGATTTGAATTTTTCTTGAAATTTAGGAAAGAACACCTGCAGTTACAAGGACGTAGACAAGTTTTCAGATTTGAGGCGGGGGAGGGGGAGCTATACTATGACAGCACAATAAGGCGAGGGTCCAGGGGCCGCCTAGGCCCCGGAAGCTCCAGGATCCCAGATGACTGGAGATGCGTTCTTGGCCTTTCCCAGTGAATAAAACTCAACATTAAAACGCACACGTTGTAACCAGTTTTTACGGGGCGATGTAGTCCCGTAGGGACTAATGGTCCTGTCTTATAGCCAGGAAAAACTTGAGCACCGGCTCTGTGTCTTGCTAACACAGCAAAAGATAGAGTTCTTACACGACAAGAAAGAGATCTGAAACTTCCTTCTTTAGAGTGTCCAGGTTTCTGTGTTTTTAATGTTCGCGTATAGTTGCAGGTCTGATATGTTTAAGTTACATTTATCTTATTTTATGCGTGTTTTCGTTAATTTTCCAGTGGCACTACTTTCCTACTCAAAATATGTCGTCTGCTAAACCACAGATTTTGAGAGGCGCATGTTGAGTGATTTTGTGGGACTAACTCATTCTCATTAGAAAGCGTGTTTGGGCAGTAATTTAGTATTAAATAATACCAGTATAGGTGTAATTCATTGTAGAAAACAATGAGATATTTCACTTTGCCTGTATTCATTTACATTTTCATGAAATATGTGTGTTGAGTTACAGTTTGGAATTTTCGCCGTTTAAGCTTACCCCTCAAGACCCTCTGCATTATCTTTTTATGGTAAGTTTCTAAAATCCAATGGTGGTCAAATCATTTACGTAATAATTTCCCTGTATTCAGAAATGTTTTCTTTCCATTCTGCTTCTGAAATATTCATGGAATGTTGGAAGCATTTTTCCCTGATCTACAGAAAGAGCTCTGCATATCACAGACACGCTGTGTTTGAAGCTGTAAGGTGACAGGGGAGATAACCAAATAGAAGTGTAATATATTATAGCAGGAGGAGGTACATGCCATGAGAGAATGCATCCCAGCATAGCTCCAGTCCATCTAAACCATGAGGATTTTACATTTTATCTCAATACTCATTTTTTACCCCTCGGCCAATTTTGGCCATGGGGTATTGTCGTCGTCCGTCTGTCCGTCCGTCCGTACGTCCGTACGTGAGCGAGATAGCCAGAAAACGGTTCCACTAAAGAATTCCAAATTTGGTATGCTTATTTACCTAGTCAAGGACCAGAAGCCTATTGAATTGGGACCTGATAGGGTGGAAACCTTTAATTTTATGCAAAATGGATAATGATCCATATCTCGGAAACCAATCAACTGTTTAATACGAAAGTTGGTATACATCATCGATACATCAAGTAACTTTCAATGAATTACCAAACCGGCTTTTCTGATTAGCTGGAAATCCTGGAGGCCATCTTTAATTTATGCGAAATCGATAATGATACATATCTCTGTTACCATTCAATTGTATGAAAGTTGGTATACATCATCGCTACATCCAGATACTTTGAATCGGGACCTGATTGACCGAAAACCTTGGTGGCCATCTTTAATTTATGCAAAAACTTTAATGGTATATATCTCTGATAACATTTAAGTGTTCTATACCAAACTTGGTATACAGCATCGATGTATCAAGAGACTTGAAATGAATAAACACATCAGTTCCTCTCAGTGGTGGGAAGAATGGGCGGCCATCTTTAGTTTATGCAAAATCATTAATGATCTCTATCTCTGATACCGTTCAAATGCTCGATGTAAAATTTGGTATACATCATTGATGCATCAAGAAACTTATGTAATGAATACCGGTTTCTCTGATTGGACGGAAACCTTAGGGGTCATTTCTAATTGCAAAATTTTTGATAATCTTTATATTTGTGACTTGACTGTTCAAATTGAATACATTATGAATGTACCCAGAGCCGAGGGGTTTTCAGATGTGCAGCTTCGTATTGTCATTTACTGCTGAAGGATATGCTTTCTATTATCTGAAAAAAATGAAATATTTTACAAATATTGGTAACATGCAGAGAAGACATTATTTTATCATTTCATCAGGTTGGTTTCATAATAAATGTCTGTCTCAGCGGTCACAAGTTATTTTTTTAATATATATATGTGTGCTATTACACTAATGCACTAGAGATCCTTGTTGAGAGGAATGTGTTAGACTACAAGTATGGCTCTTCGTCATGGGATGAAACATCAAAGAGTTAGTGGAATTATTCCAACAGCTTATTTTACATTTAAATAGCCCCGTTTCAGTGCCTAAGGCTCTAGTTTTTTTTCTTTTCTTGCTTTTATGTGTGGGTATTTTCTTTCCAGGGTTATTAAATCTCAAACTTGGTCAACACAAAAAACGTTGTGCAAACTAATTAGCTCAGCGACATTTTGGAGGGAATTTATACACTAGTTTTGTGGGTTCCGAATCACGGTGACTTGCGGATCACTTTCCTAATGAACGCCTTATATTCTTGCAATAAAGCATCTGTGTAAATCTTTTCTATTTTTACTGGAACGTCTGTTTCTGTGGACCCAAATAAATGTCGAACAACCGACCTGCGTTGTTTGTTTCTCGGTCAATTCGGCATGGTAATGCTTCCGGTACCACGCAATGGCAAATTCACACTGGGACAAAAACGCGTGTGATTTCTTAAGTGTTGAATCTACGAGAAATAAAATGGCTTTAAGTGGTAATTACAGTATTCGTTTCAGTGACTGAATCATATTAATGGTCAAACACATAAATAATGATTAACCCTTAACTCGCCATCATTGTAACATAATGCAGCATTAGAGATGTCAATTCCGGATTACGAATTGTGACATTGAAGACTGCACGGACAAATGTCTCTTGGGCAAAGTTATTGCTTTAGAATAATTTTAAGTCACAGAACGGGATAGTCTTCAGTATATCAGGTCAGATGGGGAAACATTTTCGACAGGTTTCTATTGAACCAGGTCCGTCAGGTTCAATCTTAAATGAATGGTGTCGTCCGTGAACAAATAACGAACTATCGAAATCCTGAGAGAATTAATTTAATTAGTGAGGATAATTTCCGAATATGGCATGGTCAGACAGATCAGGCCGTCGTTGTCTAACAACAATTTCTGCCTCAGTAATGGCAATCCAACAAAGTCCAGGCATGCGATACCACATTTTTCGCCTATTGGGATATTGGTGATAAATGACCACTCAGGCTTTACAAAAATATATATATATATTCCCAGCGGCTGTAACGACCGCTAGATGGCGTGATCCGCTACTTACCAAAGTGATTCGCAACTGCCCGCGCTGGTGCACTGAGACGGACGTGATTTTCTCATTGATTTACAAGTTCGATTAGAGAATTTTATACATGCAATTATCGACGACAGATTTTCGTAGAAAATAAGGCCAAGAATCACTCTCAACTCTTAACAACACGAGCGCCAGCAGTGTAGATGTAAAAGGCGATTCGGAACTCCCCTATTAACTGTATGCTTAAACATGCCTCGTTTCCTCTGCTTGACCACTTTCCCCTCTGACAAACACGCAGTGGGGAATATGTATTTCACAAACACGTCTATTTTTTTGTTTGTCTTGCAAATATTTGGGGGGGGGGGGCATACCCCCCTTGTCTACGGCCATGAGTTAAGAGCAACTTACCCGAACTCCAAGAACTCGTCTTAAATTTGAAGTTCAATTGTCGTCAAACGTCTAGTACGATCGTGGAAATGCCGGATAATTCGAAGAGTGCAGAAAAACTAATATTCTTCAATCAATTTTTAGAAAGAATAGAGAGAACATAATTCTCACAGTAAAATGACTTCAATTCCATCATAATTTCTTTTCTTTTTTTCTTCTTTTTGAGAGCTATAGGACTATCTCTCTCTGCTAAATTGAAAGCTAAAAGATCTACTACAATCTGTCGGGACGTGACAGGTTGAGTACCGGTATACAGTGTTGGACAGCAGTAAAAAGAAGGATATTTTCAACGCCCTGGTCAATGTAGTAACATAAGGAGGTATACTGTAAGGATATCTGAAAAATGAAAACACACAAACACATAAAAGCACACATAAAAGCCACACACACATTCACGCGTGTACGGATGTGGGGGTTGCGCATATCTTTTGGAAGCGGAAATATAATGTGTACAGTACAACACAGCGAGTTACAGACTTTCCGAGAGATAATTTCATAACAGGTATCATTCCAAGCATGGACTAATATTTAGCACCGTTTAAAAGCTATACGATAATGCAGGATAAGCATTATTCATTTACGCCCACATTTTCTTCATCGATAGTGGCAGAGCTCATTCATGAAATGGCGGCCTCACCATACGACCCACATCGCAATAGCTGCTCCTTAAGCATGCGCAGCTCGATTTTGTCCTAAAATACCGGAAGGCGACGGGAAGGGCGACGTCGCGTTTAAACAGAGCGAGGTCGCGTCGCGTTCCATCTCTTAACATTATAAGAACGCGACGGGAAGGGCGACGGGATGGGCGACGTCGCCCATCGCGTCGTGTTGATTAAAGCGACGCGCGACGCGCGACGGGAAGGGCGACGTCGCGTTTAAAAAGAGCCACGTCGCGTCGCGTTCTATCTCTTAACATTATAAGAACGCGACGCGACGCGCGACGCAAAAATGGCCGAAATGGAACACCATAGAATACCGTCTGCTATGTAAGATAGTCAAGGTTCCGCAGTTGGCTAAAACAATCTTTGAGGTTGTTAAGATGGAACTTTGACGCTCTACGTTTCGTAACTTGTGTCTAATTCCGCTTAACCCGCGGAAATAATGCTGTTTGAGTGCAGTGTGTTTAACCTCTCTCTCAGTGCTATGGATCAGACGATAGGCATATCATGATGTCTTGTGGGCATCTTTAAATCTGTTGACCGCTTTTCTCTTCAAGAAACTGGCTTGTGTATTATGTTTCATGTTATGCCTGTATGACGTTGCTGAGGCTTGCATTGTTAATTCGAATGTCTGAGCAAAAGTTAAGGTTAAAAAATTGATTTAGATCTATCTAGTCGACGCGCACTGCACAGTGTTGTACGTGAAGATGTCATGTTGAACAACAAAATCCGAACAGCGCATATCAGCTGAACGACTATCGTCTGGCTACAAGCACTGCCCGCAGTCGAATTCTCTAGCACAGATCCGAAGACCAGGGAACACGTGGGTTTGTTACGATGGGACTAATCACGCACATATGCAGCTCCCCATGCAGATAGATTCGTTGAGAACGGCGAGAAAATCAAGAATCTAACTTCTTTTTCGATGTAAGCTATTTATTAAATACTTTTGGGATATATTTGGTTGATGAAACAAAGGCTTTTAGCGGAAAGCAGGAAGGTGTATATTGCGGAGTAATCTCAACGCTGAGAGCGTGTTAACGATATTTTCTGTCTGTCTGTCTGTATTTAATTTAGTTGGCGCTTTCAATTTGATAAAATTATGCGCGCCAGATCGTTGCATTGGGTTTGATGTACAACATAAATATTGATTTAAAATATCCTACTATACGGACTTGTAATGATTAAAAAACATGTAGAAAGAACAAACTCCTAATGCGTTATTTAATGGCATGGCGAGGTTAGAGACATAAAGGGAAGGGCATATATATATATACGGACCCAACCTCGCCACCAGGGGTCGCTCTCCGCTGGACAATTGGCCGCTCCGACGAACCCCTGGGACTACGCTCATAGACTGGATACCCGTCTCTATTAATAACGTTGGGATACATAGAGACTGGCCCTGGGTCCTGTGACCTTCGCCTTGGCGGCGACGTCATATCCCATAATGCCTCTCGTGACGTTGATCCGTAAATGTTATAACACACGTGCGAGCCTTACGTGAAAAACATGAAATGAATTCCACTGTATTCGGAAAGAATATTCGGGAATGAAAAGGCACAAGATATATGGTCTGCTGTAGAATTTAAGGGCTATCTCCATTTATAAACTAAAAGATGTACTATTGGTACTATGATCACGGATATACTACAGACAAATACATGGTCATAATAAAGTGACATTTACTGTGGTTAAACAAATGGGGTTACAAATAAAAAAGGAATTGATTCGACTTCTAGGCTCATAAAAATATTCGTTTATCATATTTTTAATATATGTTTTTCTACAATGTCTGAAACACGTTCATTCGAGTAACGTGTGCCAACAAGGCATGGGAAGTCAATCTGATTCCCCAAGACGATGCCAATATACAGTTTTTGACCATTATCTCGATTTTTTATGTTCTGCAGAAGTGTTATATTCACGATCCTATGCTACATTCATGATCCTATAATACAAGAAACATGGGGAATGTATTCAGATTTAAAATTAATTGATGAACTTTCACTGAACCTGACCAAATCTACTTGTCGGCATCTCATGGAAAATTCCCCGCCGGTGAATCGACACGGGTAGGCTATCTTTTTCAGTAATGTGTTCGCCATGAAATACGAGGAAATACCAGAATTAAAATCGGATATAGATATGGCGAATCTTCCAAATCAAGTGATCAATTTGCCAGCCGTTGGTATTTATTGGGCACTGCAATTCATCAACAGAAAGCATTTTCGGTTCTATTCCGATATTATCCTTTTTATGGTTATGGTTATCCTTAAATGGTTATTATTGCCTCATCTCTGAGGTCAATTTCTTCTCAGATATCCGAAATGACTTAACTGTTAAATACAGAAGTGAGCGTATGCAACCGAAACTGCGTAGATTGAAATACATACCGGTACGGTACTGGCAAATGTAGCCGTTGGATCGCCGATTACATTTTGCAGAATGCAAACGCGATTATACGTTTCTTTACCTGGAGACAAAATGTTTGCTTGAAAAAACAACAACAATCCCAACTTTTGTTCTCGTTTTCAACGTTTCATAAAGAAGCTTAATAGCATTCAGAAAGCAACTCTATGGAAAACATTGCCGACTATACATGCTACACTGGCTGAAAGTTAATCATACCGTTTCGGTCAGCCATAAATGCAGTATTTGCATGCATCACATGGCAGTGTGACTAAACGTCACGGGACCTACGAAGTAGGGAAGGAATTAGGACTCCCGACGCGAACTGAACTCTTGGAACCCCCCCTCCCAAGTTGAAATCCTGCCTAAATTAAGATGGGCACAGCCCAAGTCAGAATCACCCAGAAATTTTCATCAAAAGTAGGTCAGCTCAGAAATTGCTGGTAACAGTCCCCTAATGCACCTTCATGCCAAAAATCAAGGTTCTAATGTCAATGGTTCTCCTTATTTTGCCGACGAAAGGATTCGGATGGACTCACTTCACTCTCACTCATTACCGGACAATTTGCAAATGAGAGCCTACTTCGTAGGAACATAATGTTTTTACCAAATACGAACAATACCAATAAAGCCTGGGAACAAAATACATCAGACAAGCGGATTTCACCTTTAGTAATCTCCAGTTATTCGTTGATTGCAAATTTAAGAGTTAAGAATATCTCTTATTAAAGCTTGTCCGGTTGAATATCGCTAGATGTTCACGTGGACCTTCTTAAAATTAACACCAATACGAGGCTTCAGCAAATTAGATGCATCTGTGGTGTATTTGCTCTCGAGCACACCGGACGAAATTTCCTAGATGCATCTCACAGAAATTAACAATTTAAATCAGTGTGCGAAAAATGAACACTATGCAGGCGCACTGAAGAGAAGATATATTTGATGTCGGCATATAGTGATGATGTTACCACTGTTCTCCTATACCGAGACAAACACACCCAGGCAAATCTCTGTCAAGATTTGATTTGACTGCATTCATTACCAAATTATATTTATTACCATCTGCGCGAACCCAGTCAAATCAAATCTCAAAAGAGATGTCCCTTGGCTTCTTTGCTTTGATGCATAATTGAAGTGGGTGCACCTAGCGCCATGGTGGTTTTACAACTGATATTGAACTGGACATGTGTGGATGATTATTACTGAAAGGATGTGCTCATTTATTGACTTCAGTCTTGTGGAAGAGAATGTGCAACAACAGTGATGCTGATTTATATTTATCACAACAAATATGAGTTCGTAGGGTTACAGGAAACATAAAATTCATTTTGAATGTCTGTAGGTCCTATAATAAACAACTGGGAAGCACTTGCATGTCATATAATTTTTATTCTGTCTATTGAAGTCATTTCCAGCAGGATTTGGAAAAAAGCTGAAGAAAATAATTAAGAGAGAAAAAAAACGCAGGATGTTGTATTACATGGCATCACATTTTTTTTTTAAAGCATTTGGAGGCAATGGACTGCTACACACCTAAAATTAGAGAATATTCTGTCAAATGGCATACCAGTACTCTCTATCCCACATTTCAAAGTCTATTTATAACAGTGTTCATGGTACTGCAGAGAAAAACATGTGACTCCACATTCATTGGAAGCCAGTCCATGGATCAAGTCCGTCTGATTCACAATCAGTCCATGTTATACTCCTCTCAGTTCAGATATTAAAGATTCAGTTATTTTAATATTTTGGATGTGTATTATTCCATATATGAAGGCCTGTATCATTCAATACTCTGTTGTTTCTCAAAAAATCATAATGTAAGAGTTAATATGTCCAGTCCACATTGAAGAGAGCATGGGTCTGCATTTTCAAAATGTCTTTTATTTCTGTTTCTCTTCACTTCTGGTATTTCAATCTTCAAGCTGTAAAACAAAACAAATGTAAGTTATGAATCTTAAATGACCCATAGAATCACATCAACATAGCAAGTATACTTCGTTCTACCTTTTAAAGAGCTATTTTTTCACTGAAGTCATCTAAATGTCTACTTCACAATTGTCCATATGTGGTGAAATGAGTGATGAATGTTAATTAATATGGATGTAAACCCATTTTTTTCACAAACATGCTACATGAATGATAATTGATTCTTTTGCTATCCAAGATAAATTACCCAAAATTCGCTTGTGATGATAGCTTACATATTGATCTTCTACATTGAATTCTTCAACACATTTTGGGACTGAAACTGTCATTTTCTTGTTTTGTGAAAGATAATCTGTCCATGGGATGAGAAAATTTAACTCATAAATTTTAATGATTTTTACCCCATGAACCCATTATTTTTCTTGCAATAAGAAAATGACATTTAATGCCCTAGAATATTTTTAAAAAATCAGAATTAGTGATTCTAATACATTAAATATTGAAGGTAAATCTGGAAGCTAGCACCGTAAATAACTTTGGGGTAATTAGTTAGATATTAAAGACTACATATTTGAACACTTATGTCTTACATGTATGAAATTACAAGAAAATATATTTATTTCTAGAAACACATCAAAATTCTAGAATAAGCTTACAGATCTTTCCAGATTTAATATCTACATGTAAAAACAAAGTTTTTTTTTGTTTTTATAAAATCATTTTTTTTATGTGTAGTTATAAATTTGTTCAGTGCCACCCACTGAATAAATAACAAACTCATCTTAAGCAATTAATTGCTAATTAAAATTAGAATGTATCTTACTTTCAACTCCTCCACATATATGACAGCCAGTGTCCAGGTTTGAACTTTCCCTCCAAACTCAATGGTGGTTTTAGGTTCTGCAACATGAGAGCAAGAGTACACATGATTTGTGTATTAAAGGACAGGTTCATATTTGATTTGTTTGCGCTAATGACATAATGTTGATGGAATACCTTTCATATTGCACATGGCGATATGATGTGTAGAATGAAAGTTTATCACACGAGAAACAGTTCAGTATGTGATGTAGGTATCAAAATGTAGTACATGTATCATTTTCCACACAGCAAAACTACCATTCTTAGTTGATGTGATCTTAAAAAGTAATAGGATCAGCTTGATTCTGTTTATACATGTATAATGGGAAATCATGGCCTCAAACTTTAACAAGCACATTTTTTTTTTATCGCCATTGAACTAATTTACATGTCCCGTATACAGTATCGCTGAATTTTTATCCAAGGTAAGCTTAGTCTGCAAAATCATATATCTTGATGTGATCATGTCATCTAACAAGGCCCAAAGAATTCATCATTGCCAATGCCTGAGACAAGTTCAGATCATAAAACTGTTACATATTTGTATATTTGTATTTGTATATATTGCGCACAGAGAGGCCTCATTTGAAACAAAGAAATTAGATCTCTGGACAGCTAGGTGATTTTAGACTTCCTCACTAGAATTATTAGATATGGTAATTAAAAACATTCATCTTTTGCTACTTCACCTTAATAAGCCGATTCCATCATCAAAATGTTGGACTGTGGCGTTGCCTCAAACAAATCGACATCACAAGTCACTGTAAATTTAAATGAAATAATTTAATTTCTTCACAGATTAATATGTGAAAGAATTTTCATAAAACCCTGAATAAAATCAAACTATTGAAATTTGTGTGTGGGAGGGGAGGG